>JAGFMF010011585.1:2005942-2039948 GCA_019455555.1 Galemys pyrenaicus | reverse complement strand
CCCCGCTCTCTGTGGTGAATCCTCTCACCCCCCACACCTCTGGCCTGTACCCCAGTGCTTGTATGCATAAATAAATAAATCTTAAAAAAAAAAAAAAAGTACTCCAGATATAAGGAAAAAATTAACAAAGGTTGAGGGTGCAGTAGAAATGACTCCCTCCCAATTAGTGGACATTGCATTTAAAGTCTACAACGGGAGGGAGGAAAGGAAACCTAGGCCTGCAATGGTATTTTTTGAAAGAGAATACAGGACAGGATTCAGAAGGAACAGAGAAAGGCCAGCGAGGGAACCTCTCAGGAGAGATCAGTGTGCATACTGTAGAAAGGAAGGTCATTGGAAGTATATGTGTCCTTGGTTAGAATTGAGAAAAGGGAAAAGGTATGAAAAGAACGTTGATAAGGAACAGAGGCCCATGAAGGTAGAGAAAGTGGATTCTTGTAAACATTGGAAAATGGAAAATGGAAAAAAATGTGAAAAGTGAACAACCAAGGAAGGAAGAGAAAAAGACTACTCTTTTACTGAATTATCCCGCACTTACATTTTTGGTAATGCTCAGTAAATTTTGGACCGTTGCCAATTGTCCTCCAAAGAGATAGCACTGGTGTACACTCCCACCCATAGGAGCTAAGCACCTATATCTCCGATTGGGCATTGAAAGTTAGCAAAGGACACTGATGAACTAAAGCACATCAGAAAGGATCACGAAGGTGAGGGAGTGGGGTGAGCTTGAAGTAAAGTGGCAAATAGTGTGGGCTGAAGGAAGTGGAATTTTTTCTCAAAGAAAAAGATGCAGAATATAAACTCTGAGTCAACGGACCTGAGTTAAAAACTACCTTCTGCCCCTTACCAGCAGTGTGGCCGTGGGGAGTTTTCCAACCCTCTGAACCTGTTCCATCATGTTACACAAAGATGATGACCTTTGCAGAGCTGTGGGTCAGTGTATGTAAGTGGCACTACTATAGCCACAATGGGATTGTGCGATTCTGGTGCCACGATGGGATTGTGTTGGAGCTATCCGGTGAATGTGAGATTTTTAATGATGACTGCTCATGTGGAGAAAGCTGGATCCACTGGTATGTTGTCACTGTCACCCAGAGCAAGGCAGGACTTGAAAGTCTTTGCTGTGACACGTTAAGGGGGGGAAGAGGATGTGACTGAGATTGAATGTGACAGCAAGACAGACCCTGAGTGACAGAAAGGAATGCAGTGCAGGAGGCAGGCTGAGCCAGGCACACTTGTGGGCGGCTTGGGAGTTCAGGTGTCAGGCAGGTGTGTGTCTGCGCTATTCCCTTCCCACAGACTCCCTTCCCTGCTTCCTGAAAGAAAGCAGGGAGGGTTGAGGATGGGGGGGGGGCTTTCTTTTCGGAAAAGGATTTTAATCAGAATGTAGAATCTACACCACCAAGGAGCTGCGCTCTAGCACCTTAGGTGTTGTCACTGGCGGCTCAGGGGGAAGAACCTGCTGGAAATGTGTGCAAAATGGGTGGGGTAGAACTCAGACTGGTTTCTCCTCCTCTTTGGCTTTAGTCTTCAGAGTGGCCTATAACAGCAGAATCGAAACCTAAGCATTCCTTCCTCCTCTCCATCCCCTGGGGGAGGGAAGGGAGGAATAAACGACACATCTCATTAAGCTTTTACGAGCTCAGGCAGGCAGAGTGGGCCTGCACAGAGGCAGGCACAGGCTGGAGAAGCAGCAGGAAGGACTCCTGGACTCTCAGGGAAGGTCTGTCCCAGAACTTGGAAGCCTGCGCTTCATGAAATGAAATAAGGAGCTAACAACTGATGTAGGGGTAACAGCTGCTTTATTGAAATAAAATCAGGAGGGCAATAGGAACAGGAAGTTGAGTAGCTGAGGACAAGAAAGAGATATAAGACTGTAGGTCTATCAGAGCTGCCTGGAAGAGTCGGCTCTCAGGCCCAGAGTCCTGAGGGTGAAACAGAAAAGGTGAGGACAACTCTTTTACCAGATGAAGCTAAAATAGAGCTTAAATATCAGTGGGGCTCTTACTGCCCCTCACCCAAGGTGACTTTTAAGCACAGGCATAAAAACGTGGCATGAATATTATTTGAGGGGAGATGAGAACTCTTTCTCTAAGCTCAGAAAGAAAATTAAAATCATGACCAAGACTGCATAGTGCCAGAACACAGGGGTGGGGGAGAGAATAAATACCCCAGTGACCCACATATAAAACAGACCACAAACAGCGGGATGGGATTTCAGGTTCAGGGGGGTCATCCTGACAGCAGTCATGGGGGACAACAGTGCCACAGTGCCAGCGGGCATTAACAAGAGAACAGTAGAGCAGCAGGGCTCAGCTGGGGTCATCCACCGCTGCCAGCCACAGCCGAGGAGAAGGGAGAGTGCCTGGCCTAGTTTTGGGGTTCCAGAGAAGGAAGGTGGAGGGAAATCAGACAGTGTCATACTGGGGTCACACGGGAGGGCAGCCACAGGCATCAGAGCAGTAGCCCAAGGGTAGGCCCTGGCTTACACCTGACCATCTGGCCTGAAAACATGGGGTTCTGGGACATAAAAGTCGCATAGCCAGACTCTGGGGCAAGGCTCACCTCAGCCAGTTAGAGGCCCTGCCTGCGGTCAGGTGGACAGGCTCCTCCCAGCTGGAGGAGGGGTGAGACTCCTCAGCCCCGCCCAGTCCTGAGCTCTGGGTGTCTGAAGAGAAGCTGAGTGATAAATTAGTGTTCAGAAAAGCATCCAGTGAGGTAAGTGGGTCATGGGTAGCACCCACTGCCTCTGTCACTTCCGCAAGAATTTCTTGTTGAGGAGGAAGATGAGAAGGTTAACATTGACTTTGGCCTTGTTGAAGAGTTTCATGACAGCCACACCCTCATACTGGAGCTGCAGGAGGTCCTAGGATAGAGACGAGGGGTAAGGAAGGGAGCCTGAGGGTCCTCACGGTGCCAGTTGGCAGCACACTGCCAGCTCGGCGCCTTCCCCACAGTCATCCAGTGGCACTGGCCACGTCAGTGGACACTGAAGCCCCATTTCACAGATGGGAAAACCAAGGCCAAGAGCGACCTGATCCAGTATCAATTCAAGCAGAGCCAGGCCTTGAACTCAGTTTCTGCACTGAATGGTAAACAGCAGAACAAAAAGATTTAAAATCGCTGCTTCCTTGAACACTGGTCTATGACTTAGGCTAGCTTCTTAACCTTTAGCCTCAGGGCTATAAAATAGAGGAAATGTCTCAGAGCTGCAGGGAGTTACGTGAAGGGAGACGCAAGGTCCCTGATATGTGACTAGGCTTCAAACAGGAACCCACTGACTTCAGCAGCCCACTCCTGTCTCTGACGCTCGGCAGTGGGGTCTGCGCCAGGGCAGGGGCAGGCTTGGGCTACCAGACCCTCACCCTTCTCTTCAGGAACAGGTGTCACTGGTGGTGGGGAACAGAGTTGATGGTCCTGAGGCCCAGGGAAGCGAGCTGGCCTCTACCTTGGGTGGCACCAAAAGCCCAGCAGGCATCTTAGTGCTCACAGGAGTATCCCCTCACCTGATAGTGAAGCTGGAATCGCTCCATGTCCACCCCCAGGAACTTGGCATTTACTTCAAACTTTCCCGCTTCATCTCCAGGGCTGATATCGAAGATCACATTTCTGAAGCTATTGAGGATAAAATTCAAAATGGGGACCCATTGTCTCTTCCCAGGGTCACAGCCTCACTTGCCCACAAACTGTTCCTATCCTGGGCAGGGCAGATGCTGCCCAGAGCCTAGGCTTCTCCTCTCTCACTTCTGGGGTCACAGCTCTCTGACATCCCCCGCTTTTTCTTCTCACCACACCAAGCTCTTCTACCTGCCTGTACTTCTCAGTTATCCTCTCCTCCAGGAAACTTTCCCAGTGTCTCCTGCTGCATTGTTGGAAACCACCAGACCCCGTCTGCAGCCCTTAACTTTCTGTCTAGAAGTGCCCTGTCTGTCTCTGTTCTAACAGCTCCTCAGTCAGGGGCCGTGACCCTCTGACTCTCTCTCTCCCTCGCACCCCCAGACTCCCAACGTCCTCCCCAGGTTTACGGCGCAAGAAGGGCTTCAGTTCTGCCTTCCAAAGACACATACTGGGAAGTGGGAAGATCCTCAATTTCTATCAAGACACCCTTCTCCAGGAGCTGAGCAGCAGTGTAATGAAGGGATGGCTGCTTCTTCCGCTTTCCAGTGCTCCTGAGTGAAAAAAGGCCCCAGAGAATTCACCTGACAAACTTCAACACCAACCTCTCTAGTTCTATCTGGCTGGCAGATTAGACCCCGAGGGAGACTTCTCACTGGTCGGGGACAAAGGGGGGGCCTGGACTGGAGCCCAAGACTTGGGAGACCAGAGCTGAGAGGGCTGCGTGTGTGCTGTGCTGGGGGGAGACGACCCTTTCAAAGCTGGCAGATGGGCGGACGTCACAGGTGCGGGACACGGTGCCTACCTGGAGCTGGGGGCCAGGTGGCCCAGGCAGGCCCGGATGTACTGGCTGTAGTAGTCGCCCTGCTCCTCGTAGAAGGCGGTCTTGGTGCACAGGCCCTGGAGGGTAGCTTGCAGCTTCACCAGCGCCGCCTTCCGCCGCTGCCGGTATCTGCGTTGGTTGCAGATGTCCTGGGGTTAGGGAGGAAGAGTTGGTCCTTTTGGCAGAAGAGTCTCAGGCCCTGACTGAGGCCTAAGAACAACTCGCTATCATGATCTTCAGGAAAAGTAGGAAGAAGAATTCAAGGCTTTTTTTCTCCGAGCAGGACAACCTCAGGGCTTCTGTCTCAAACCCACAAAGGATGTCTTTGGGGCCTCTCCCCCACTGGGGAGTAATGCTCAGGAGTCCTTGCTGTTAGTAACAGAGAATTAGAAGAACATCCCCTTCCCTAATTTTAAGATCTTTCCTTCAAAAACAACCCCTTAGGGGTCTCTTGATTTTCCCCTCATGGTGACAATTTTGGGGGGGCACTTACCCAGGGAGAGGCCTGCCCTTGAGGTGCCCACACTATAGAGTGTGGGCACACACGTTCACGCCCACATGCACATGCAGACAATCCCAGGCGCAGGTCAGTACCTTGGCCAGTTCATCCACCAGCGCCTGGTAGCCGTCGCTGGTACTGACCAGCCCCAGGCCCTCCAGTCGGCGCAGGTTCCTCAGGACTCGCCGCTGCTTCTCTGCCAGCGGCAGAAGGGAGTGAGCCATCAGCGAGCGGTGTCTTCGAAGTGGCTCTGGAGTCTGGGCCTCACAGGCCTCTCGTCTGCACATGAGTCGCTTGTGGGCAGCTTCCTGGGGGGAAGAGAAACAAGAGATCTGCTCCACAGCCAGAGAGGCCCTGGAACCACCAAAGGGAAACCGAGCACTTCTCGGTGTCGTCAGGCGATGCCCCCAGAGCCCTAGACCCCCTCACAGGGGGCACTGAGTTCAGGGGCTGATGGTGCTGGGAGTGCACTCTGGTTGCAGAGGGCCCAGGTTCTGCAGTCAGGGCTGCTTTCCTTCCTCACAGCCTGAGTCAAGGGCAGGCCTGGACCCTTCAGAGCGCCCGCTACTGGGGAGTCAGGTGTCTACTTATGGAAGACTGCGGTGGGCTCCAGGGAAGGAATCAGCACTGCTCAGGGGTGGGGCGGGGGTGAGATAGTACCTGTGGCTGGCTGGCCACTTACCTGCTCTTTGGATGCCGAGAGGGACAGGATCTCCTCGAGGGAGTCTCCAGGGTGGAACTGCATGATGTCAGCCAGCATCTGCTTGGTGCTGCAGGAAGGTATGATGGGGGAGAGGTGAGGGACAGGGAAGGGTCATGACATAGGGCTTGCCAGAGAGCTGAGAGACATGGTGCCTGCCCCGCCTATAGCATGGCTGCTCGGGACACTTGGGAGGTAAAGGTACATTGGAGGAAGCAAAGGTGTTGTGAGAAGTCAGCAGAGAGAGCTGGGCTGGATGGGCCTGATGATGCAGGACGACTACTGTTCTGAATACGCTGCGCTCGCATCCTGTGTCCTCTGCTCCACGCCCTCCACGATGGTTCCTTTGAGGGCTTAGGCTAAAGTACACGTCTCCTCTTGCTAGACCTTTACCAGATCGGGTATCCCTCCTCCTGAGCGCCCAACACCTGGCACTGTCTCAGGGTGGCCCTTTGTGTGCTCACCCTTAACCCCACCTCCCCTTAGGCCTTCCATGGCAGGACAAAGCCAACACCCAGTTCACTGGTTTACCGGGTGAAGAGATGAGATTGAGGGTGGAGAATGCGGTATCCACTTGGTTCTTTTTCTGCCCAGATAGGCAGCCGCGTCTCCGGGTCCCCCCTCACTTGCAGTGCTAGGGAAGAGGAGCTCCTTGCCCATCTCCTGACCACCGTTCAGCCAGCACAGGGAACTAGCCACACTGCTGTGTGGCCCTGGGCAAGTCACTTAATCAGTTTCTTTCTTCAGTGGTAAAGAAGGGACAGCAGCATCTACCTCATAGTTTGTTCTTAAGGTTAAATAATAACATGAAAAGCACTTGGGAAAGAAAAAAGGCATTTATTTGGTAGATGGCACAATGACACACAAACATCCGTCACTGTTGTACTAACTATTCCTTTGCCTTCAGTCACAACACAAAGCAGAAAGCTGCGGTGGTCAGAACAGCTGAGGCTGCAGCAAAGGGAAGGCCATAAAGCGTCAGGGAAAAGGACAGAGCCTGGGAAGAAGGTGGAATAGCGCTGCGGAGCAGAGCCCTTGTGCTGCCGAGGAGGGAGCGCAGGTCACAGGGCCGAGAGGCTCTCACGCACCTCAGAAGCAGGCTCTGGGCGCTGGTGTCATCGGCGTCTGCGTCCAGCCCTTCAAACTTGTTGGTGAGTGTCAGCGACACTTCCAGCTTGCTCAGGTCTATGTTCCCGTCTGTAGTTATGTTCTCCCCTGAGGCAGGAATAGGACGAGAACGGCCAGAGCTGCAGGCACAGGTGCATATACTGCTCCTTGTGCCTCTCCTCTGGGAAGCTTTCCTGTGCACTCCAGGGAACAGGTCTGTCCCCTGGAAGCTGAGCCCTGTGAAAGGGCTGCTGCCCACAGAGCTTGCCCTTGCAAGCTGGGGAAGTACCTCCTCGACACTCCCAGCACTGGCTGAAGACGGCGGCCGCGCCTCTCTGAGCCTGCAGCTCCTGGTTCTCTCCTGGTTCTCCCCTCACCCTGCTCACTATAGCCAGCGTCCTCCTACGCCATGGCTCCTGGGATGCCTCCTCGTCAGAGAACCCCGTGTGCCTCCATGTCCACCTCGCGTGAGTTTGCTGCCATCTGTGTGGTGGTGGTGCTGGTCCCCACTGTATCTGCCCACCCTCTCCCAGTCAGTCTGTCCGTGACAGTACGGGAATGAGATACAAAGGGAACGTGTGCAGTGAGCTGCCTGGCACAGTCCCAGACCGAACAGAAACTCGAGAGAGGACATGCCCACCTGCCTGTCCACCACCCCCCACTGGCACCCCAGGTACCAACAAAGGCACACACCAACGAGGTCCGAGACAGTCGGCAACTCTCCGAGGTCCTCCAGGAGCTCATGCAGGGGGTCGCGGTGATCGGGGGCAATCCAGTCCTGGTGCTCCAGCAATAGCTGCAGAAGGAAAAGGGGACACGGGGTTGAGCGCTCCAGGGCCAGCCCCATCCCACTGTGGACTTCCAAAGCCCTGCCCACCTCCTACCACCCCAGCGCTCTCCAGGTTCAGCCCCTCACCCTGTGCGTGTTCACCAGCTCCCCCACGGTGATGTACACCATGGGCTTGGCCACGGCCACCATGTCCGTGTACTCGTCCATCGCAAAGCGCTCTTCAGGCTCTCGCACCTGGCAGGCTCGGCAGATGAACCTCCTGTCCCAGAGGCAGGCCAGTGAGAGGGTAGGAGCCAGTACCCCAACAGCCCCCCGGTCTATCCAGGGACTGCTCAGGCCAACCGACTCTCCCTTCCAGGCAGTGGCCCCTCTGCCTGCCCTACCTCTCTCCCAGTGTTCCCCCTTCTAACAATCTAGTCTCCAGCCCAGTAACCACTTTTCACTTATATGCCTGTCGTCCTCATGGATTCAGAGAGGGGGAGTAGAAAAAACATGGAGAGAGGAGAAAAAGGGTTAAGGGGGATAGGTGCTGGGATCCAAGACCTGAACTTGAGGTGAGTCTCCTCCAGATAGTCATTCAAGACCCTCAGGTGCTGGCTCTCCCCAGAGAAGGTCTTTCCAGCCGCAGCATGCTGCAGGAGTTGAGCCACGGCTCCCAAAGCGTGGCGCTGGGGGGCTGCCAGGGCACCACCCGCTGCCATGGCCACAATGTCGAAGGCGTCGGGGGCCACAACAGCTGGGTTCAGGAACCGGTAGTACAGAAGGTTCCCTACCACCTGCAGGCAAAGGAGACTGTCCCAGACATGCCCTGGGGTCTGCCCTGGCCCACTCTCCCAGCCTGCGAGGGTGGAAGGAACCGTCTTGGCCAACCCTGTCATTTTACAGAGAAAACGGACCCAGAGCAGGCTAGCGACCTGCTTAAGGTTCTGTAGCAAACTGAGCAAGAGCTGGGACTAGAACAAAGGTCTCGATAAGTTGTCCACTGTTAGTTCATGGCCCAGTTGCCTTTCCATCTGCCATCTGAAGCCCTGCTGGCAAGCCAGGGTCCACTTATAGGGTAGAGGCTATGTATCCCATAGATTTTTACAGCAGAGGGTTTTCTGTCCTTTTAATTGTCTGGGGATTCACTGGCCCCAGCAGAGCACAAGGGAGCTTGGCAGGTCAGGGAAGGGAGCCAACGCTTGCCTTATAGATGTCATTCTCTGTGGCATCGGGGAACTTCTCCGTTAGAGTTGTCTTCAGGACCTTGGCCACGTATCGCATTCCGTACCTGGGGACACAGCAGGGTTACTATGGTACTGCCTTCTCCATCTGAGTGCAGGCCACAGGTGCTTGCCTGCCTCTCCTTCCCGGCTCCGCGGAACACTGCCCCCAGCCAGCACTCTGGAGCCATCGTCCAAGTGTCGCCGCCTGCCTGAAATCCTGCCTGGTGTCAACACACAAGACCAGGCCCGTCATCTACTAAGCTTACTCACAGCCATCCAACCCGGCCTGAGAGTCTCTTCTTTGGCCCCCTCTAGCCTTCCCTCGGGAGCACCTCAGATCCTGCCTTTCCCCTTGAAGCACCTTTGGGTTGTGCCTTGGGCATCTGACACTCGCCACCAAAACCCTGCTCCATGGACAGCCTAGGAGGCTCTGAGGCCAGCCCTGTCTGTCATCACAGGGGCCTGGTTTGCGTTGGAGACGGGTGCAAGGGGAACAAGGAACTGGGAGTGAAGCTCCTGTCCTGATTCCAGCACTACTAGTCAAAGGCATTCTCTTCAGCTATTTCCTTCCCCTTTATAGGTCTGTGCTCAATCTGGAAAGTGGGACTGATCGCTCTTGCCTCATATAGGGTTTTTGTGAGGAGCAAATAAAATCACACCTGTGAAAGTAATGTATAAGGGTAGAGTGCCAGTCAAACATGCTAGACTTATTATTGTTGTCATTACCATATTGTTATTATTATTCCTGTTATGGATGTGCCACCTATCAATTTAATTAAATCTTCTTAAAAGCTATTTCCGCCTCATAGGGTACCAGAGATAGAAGCTGACAGCTCATTGTGTACTTTCCTTTGTTGGTTCTAGGGTAATCTTTCCTGAATCCTAACTGTAAATCCTTAATCCAGTTCTCCAGGTTTGGGGCACCTTTTCGAAGGCTATGGGCCCCCTCTCCAACACCCCCATCTCGCCCTCTGCAGCACCAAGCACCAGGTCTGGCTGGTTGAACCATGATCCAGATGAGGCTCAAATTATCAATGTTTCCATCCATTTATTTTTCAGAAAACGTTTAATGACTAAATTTTAGGAAAGGAGTGAACTAAAAAGTGCTCTACTGGTTTGAAGTGTTTCTTATTTTTGACTGGGTGAACCGAAGAGGCCTACTGTTGTCTCCACTTGCTCTCTGACAACAGTGTGTCCTCGTAATCACTTGAGGTTCCCTTCTCTGGCTCCAGTGATGTCCTGACAGGCCACACGCAGATCCGCGGCCTGTATTCCACTCACAGTCCTAGCAGGGCCTTCAAGCATTCTCTGTCCAGCTCCTGGAAGCCCACTAAGCACCCGGCCCCACTCTCTCCCTCCCTTGGTTCTGCTCTCCCACTGTGGCCTGGCCTGCTGAGATCCCACGCCTCAGCTGGGAAGGGCTGTTACACATACGGAATTTGTTCTACAGATGACATGATGGCTACGAGGAACTTATCCGTCATGGCGAGGAGGTTGCGAAGGGAGATGTCCAGCCGTCTCTGGACCTCAGGGTGACTCAAGGCTTGCTCTGGGGTAACATCATAGGGGAGATGGCTGTGAACAAAAAGTGACAAGGTATCAGCCAGAGACTCTCCCTTGGTCTCCCGAACCTGAGGCTCTACATTTTAAATTCTTTTCTTTTATTTTTTTGAAGATTTATTTATTTATGCATACAAGCACTGGAGTACATGCCAGAGGTGTGGGGGGTGAGAGGATTCACCACAGAGAGCAGGGAGCAGAACAGGCAGATCAACAGAGGTACACTGCTGAGGGGAGCAGCGGGCGAGGCAGGAGAGGTCTGCTGCGCCATTTGGGTCACCTCCCCCGGCTGGCGGCAGGGATCGAACCTGTGCTGCAATGGCCACGGTCTGCTTCCCAGTGCATTGCTTAATCCATTGCGCCACCGGGGAGGCCCCTACCTGTTAAATTCTTTACAATAGTATCTCTGCTGCTGTGTCTAGTATCTGGCAGTTGGGGTGATAGGTAAGGTTGGCCAGGACCTTGCAGTCCCACGACCTGTATGAAGCCTTTTGCCACCCAGAGAAGGCAGCAGCCCTGCCTGCTCTTGACAGTGTCTCTATTTCCCTGGCACCTGTGTGCCTGAGTAATGCCCCCTATCTATAAGGCCAGCCCATTTCTCCCACTGTCTCATTTGTCTGTGCAACTGTAAATCTGAATATTCATCTATACCCCTATCAATAAGGAGTCCATATCCCAACTCTTAGCAAGTTTGATATATCATTTGAAAGTAATGACATAGCAATTAAACACATTTGCATATTCATTCTATGTTAAGCACACTAGATCTGGTGTCATTTATCAGTTTCGTGTTAATTACCAAGGAGGTGAAAAGGCTACCATACATCCTATAGGGCTGGTGTCATATTTGCATAAATCTGCATGCTCATTTATATGACACCTTCAAAGCTTACCAAGCTTCCCCAATGAGATCCAAGACCAAAGTGATCAAAGAGAGCTCTCCTGCCACTGCTCACCTGCGCTGCCCTGTCTGGGCCTCAGTCTGGTTGATCCAGCTTTTGTAGAGGTGGACAGGGTCTGTGTGGACACTGGGCAGCTTGTCTTCCAGCACGTCCTGGATAACCTTGCCCAGAATCTCACGCAGGGCACTCTGTCCCCGCCCATTCCGGTAGAAGCGCACCACCAGTCTCACCACAGTAGGGTTGCCTGTCACCATGTCTTGGGGCTGCTCCACCTTTGACCTATGATTCAAAAGGCCACTGAAGCTGGTGTCCTGTCTCTGAAGGACAAATAGTTGCTTTCCTTTTTTGAGACTTTTGGCTCTTCAAAGCCTGTTCTGGTGTCCCCCCACTTAGGAAATGTCCTGTTATCTCTCTTACCCTTGTGCTAACATGTCAGCCTATCCTCCCGCAGTGGAGTCAAATAGTCACTTCATAGGAGGCTGAGTAAAGAAGTCTTGTGGTTCCATTTCTACCCTCAAACCTCAATAAACTGGCCTGGTGAAGGAGCCAACAGTGGTCTCTCTTAGCCCGTGCTCTTCCCATTCTTTGGCATCTGGAAAACCTACTTGATTTCCTCCTGGAGTGCGGTCTTGAACAGCTGGAGCAGAAGGTAGGCCTCGCGGCGGTTGGAGGCATAGTTGTACAGGCTGAAAATCACCGACTCCATGAACTTGGTGGTTTTGTTCTGTGGCATCTGGAAGATCAGCTTGGCCAGATAGATCGGATGAGTCTACAGCAACAGGGGAGACAGAAATGGCTGAGCGTGTATGTTGAGGACTAACCACCAGGTAAAGAAAGGCTTCCCAGTGGGAACTTGGACTGGACAAAGCACTGTCCAACTGTCTCAGGGGTGCTGGAGACAGTCCAGACAAACAGAAGGAGACAGTCTTTCTTCCTGGGGTCAAGACATTAGGATTATGGGAAATGACACCTTACATGGAGGCCAAGGCACAGACACGAAGGCCTCAAGGTCCTAGACCCTGAGGAGCTGGCGGGCATCTTCCGAAGTCCTCTGCTTACCTGGAGCAGGTACAAGAGGTGTTGGTAAGCTTCTAGTTTCTGCCGTTTCTCTTTACTCAGAGACTTTAATCCCTTCTGTTTGTCTAGAATCATCATATCTGACAGCTGTTCCTTATTCTTTTTAGTCAGCTTCTTGCAGTGGGAGACCACCTCCTGCAAGGTGGGGGAGCAGGTGTACGATCAGTCCAGGCCAGCGCAGAGCACACGGTCTATAATCAGCGTCTTGAAGAGCCAGGGCTTTCTGCTATTCAAGGTATTCAAGGCATGAGCCAAAGGAGGTAAGTGGTTCTAGGGTGAGCAAAGGCCCCCTCCTGCCATCCAGCATGAGTCCACTGGACAACTGGATTTCTAGGCTGACACATCACGTCTCCTGGTTTTTGCTCTTTCTTATTTGACTGCTGTATAAATTTTGGGAGGAGATAGTACCATATCCCTTCTATCCCATCACTGCTTACTTGTTTAGCAATTTACAGTTTGAGGAGCTGCCTGTCTGTCTCTACCTCTGGCCCAGCGAGGTGGACACTGTCATTACTTCCACTTTAACAGGGAGATGGACTCAGAGGTTAACTGACAGTTCGCAGGCTCATCACAACGAATCAGTAGAACCAGGAATTCCAATTTTATTATAGCCAGGGTTCTTCCTACTACATCATGTGTCCCAACAAATTACAAGAAGGGCACAGAATCACTGTAACAAGGACCTGAGTCAGGTGAAAAAACCCAGCCATTTAAAAACCAGAGAATGGCCAGCATTACCACTCCGTAGGCAGTGAGATTGGGGAGAGGGTGGATCAGAGGGCCCCTCACCTGCAGTGTGATCCGGTTCTTTACCAACAGGCCAATCTTGATGTCCATGAGGTTGAGGTCCTGTTCTAGCTGCTGATTGGACCGGATCTTCCTGACTACCTCTTCCTGGAGCTTCAGGAGCTCTGCCTCAGCCAGGAAGTCCTGCTGGCTTCGATGTAAGAGGTGGGCAAATCTGCGTACTACACTGAGAGGGGGATGGGACATGTGGACTGGCAGAAGAGAAGAGCGTGTGGGTTAGACATGCCTGCAGCTTCCTTGCTAGCCCTGACCCGCTGTCCCACTGTTAGTTGCTCTTCCGTTTGAGGCTGGCAGGTACCTAAGCCAGTTCTCTTCTAACTGGCTCCACTTACAGCTGGAAGGCAGTGGGAGCCTCCCAGCTAGTTCTGTTCCTGGCCTTCTCACCAGGTATGACATAAGAACTGTCCTCTCCTTGCTCCCGAATTCACCCCAACCTGGATCTATCCTTCCATCAGTCAGAGCCCACGCTCCCTCTGATGACTCCCAAACGCCTATTTACTCCTCACTCCCGATGGGCTGACTATTCTCATCTTTCATCCCAAGTTCACTTCCACCTCTCAGCCTCCACTCAGCCCTGCCTGCGCCACACAGTCCACCTGTCAGGAATGCACATGGGAAGTGCAGATAGAGGAAAGCTCGGTAGGTTTTCAGAGTATAAGGAGGTCAGAGCTAGGTGGTGAGTCCCGTGTACTATGGACAGAAACTGTCCTATGCCTTATATATTACAACAAGCCTGTGAGGTCAGTATATTATAATTTACTGATGCGATCACTGAGACACGGAGAGGGTAGATCACTCAAGACTGGGGACACCAGCTGTTGGTGAGAGAAGAGGGCTCAAGAAAATCTCTCCAAGGCCCCTCATTAAGTGCTCTGCCTGCTGGCTGTTGAGCCCAGGAGGCTACAGACACTCACACAGCTAGAAGGGACCCAGGCGGCTTTTTCACAACCCAGAGGCAAGACCAGGCAGCTTACCCAAAGCTCTATAGTCACCCCGGGCTTTCCTGGCTCGGAAAAATGCTTGGATCTTCACAATGGCGTTAACCTGCCATGAACACAGATGGGAAAAGAGTTTCCAACTGCCCCTGCCTTGGTCTCATAGTTTAAGGTTAAGGTTAAGGTTGAGTGTGGGGACAGGAGAAGCAGGCTGAGACTCACATTCTTCTGGAAATAGCCCAGACGCCTCCGGTACTGCCTCCGAGCTGCCCACATGCGGGCCCATGCCTGGATCTGGGAGGAGACACATGTTGCTCTTGGCTCATGGCCTCCTCAGCCCCAGGCCAGTTCACTAACTCCGAGACCACAGGAGGTGAGAGGGATAAACAATTGTTCTCATAGGGCCCTTCAAGAGACAGAATCGTGCCCAAATCATGATAGCTACCTTGATCACAGCATCCACGTTTGCCTTTAAATACTGCAACCGTTCTAGATAAATGTTTCGCTGTCTGTAACCCCGCCAATGAGCCTGTACATCAGGAGAGAAAAAGAATGAACCTTAGTTGGTCCCTGTTAGCCTGAGAGGCTTATGGGGAAAGCCTGGGGTTTCCAGGGAAGGGAGCAGACGCAGGGACAGGCAATTAGAGGGGTGCAGAGGAAACTGGCTCAGTTCTCAAAGAACCTCCAACTTCATGGGGGAGACCCAGTGTGCACTTAGCCAACCACAGCCCTCTGTCCCACTCCCTGGTCTTTTTTTTTTTTTAAGATTTATTTATTTATGCATGTGAGAGCTGGGTTACAGGCCAGAGATGTGGGGGGGCGTGGGAGGTGAGAGGATCCACCAGAGACAGATGGGAAGTAGAACAGATGGATCTACTGAAATACACTGCTGAGGGGAGCAGTGGGTGAGGCAGGAGAGGTCTGCTGCGCCATGTGGGTCACCTCTCTGGCCAGCAGCAGGGATCGAACTCGTGCGGCAGTGGCTGCAGTTTGCTTCATAGTGTGTTGCTTAACCTACTGCACCACCAGGGAAGCCCCAGTCCCACTCCCTGGTCTTAGTGCACGTGTGAGTACTTGCAAACAGGCTGCACGCAAACACCCCCCGCAACGCTAACCAACACCTCCTCATAGAAACTCAACTGTAAGATGCAAACTTAAAAGATATTAATAAAGCATACAGCCACTCACCAACTTTACCAGAGCATATGCCAGATCCCCCCAAAATATACTCATACACCCCTATGGAGACCACCCACACACTATCACACAGCAGTTTTGGGGGGTACACCATGGCACAGAACTGCCACCATCTCTGCCAGTAGCCACCTGGGCAGCGGTCTCACTACTCACGCTTCCCTTTACCACCACACCACCTAGCTACGGAGCCCAGCTGGAAGCAAATCTCCCCAAGGAGGTCACCAATAATTCAGTTGCCAGTCAGTGGCCTCTCCTGGACTCGCGGGCTGCAGTCAGATTTTTCCATAAATCATGCCCCCTTTCTTCTCTAAAATACATACCTCATGGATCCCTTTCAGCGTGACCTCCTTCCCAGGAGCCTCTTCCCTGCTGCCCAAGTTTGTGTGAGATTAATTTTCCTAAAGCACCACTTGGACCATTTGTCTTCCAGCCCCAAAGTTTCCAGAAGTTCTCAACCACTGGTTTCACACTTCCGTCTGACTTTCCACTGGTCCCTTACCTTCTTAAAGGATTCTAGTGGGACCAGACATTTCTTCTAAACATATCGCATGGCTATCTTCCCCTGAGGCTCTCTGTCTATGCCCGTCCTCGCCCCCATGAAATCCTGTATCTTAGGGTCATCTCCCTCAGATTCCAGGGCTCCAGAAGTTAACTAGCACTGACACTTTTGCAGTTTGGTGAATCAAGAGCAGCTACTTTTGGTCAGTTAGCCCCCCAGCCTGTCCTAACCTTGGCCAGGCTGTCCCCGAAGGTTTCCAGTGTCCCTCTGGGAATGGAATGTAAGCAAGGCAGCTTGGTCCCAAGCACCAGGGACACATCTTGGAACCTGGAAATCAGGAAACCCCATCTTCATGCCTTTCCTCAGCACTCCTTCCTCTCCTATTCCAGGTGCTGCCTGACATGCCCTCCGGTCAGGGGTTGGAGTGAAAGCAGAGGGATTCTTCCCACCACCACCAGGCGCCTCCTTAAAAAGGAACAATCTGGATTGGTTAGAATTCAAGATGCAGACTGGGGTCCCAGCAGGGTCAGAACTTTCAGGAGAGATTAAAGTCCCAGCATATCCAAGTGGCCTCATCTCTGACTCTTACTTCCCTAAGCAGGAGGGCAGGCGGCCTGAAGCTCTGGTCACCTATCTCTACTTCTGGGACCCAGGCAGAGACCACACAGTTCCTGTAATGGCAGCAAATGTGCCCTCTGCGGCCACCCGCTCTCTTACCACTGGTGTGGCTTTTCTGCTCTCTAGAATTTGTATAGAATTCTGGTCTGGGATCAGGAGGGAGGAATGTGAGTATCATGGTTTTGCTTGAGTTCTGGGACCAAAGTTCCAAAATGTAACAACTCATAATGGCTACCCCCAATGGCGCTTATTGCACTAAATGCTACACGTAATTTTCCTATGTAATCCTCATAATCAGCACGAGGCTAGCACTGCCATTCTGAGTGAGGAAACTGAGTGCTGGAGAGGGCTGAAGGGCCCCTGATCAACTGACCTGGAAGTAGCAGGACGAGAGTGCAAACTCCAATCTCTGACTCCAGAGCCTGAGCTCTCAGTTACCACCCTGCATGCCCCAGATTATAAGGGAGGCCGTTTGCCAGTCTGAGCCAGCGGATCTACTCCCTTGGGGTTCTCTGGCATTGTCTTCATGTCCCTAGCATCACAACGTCAAACATCAACTATATTTCAAGTCCCAGTGGGGAGAGATGATGTGATCACTCATCTGTGTGTCTCACACCCATCCTCCACTTGGCATCTTGCTCAGTGCCAAGTGGCAAACTTTGCAGACACCAGGCATTCAGAGATTTATTAAATAAAGTATCTTTACACTGCCAACATCCCCATGAGGCCCTCGGGGTCCTATCTAGCTGGGAAGCTCTCCCTTTGCTCTGCCTGCCTTATAAAGCATCCAGGCCTGAGGCCTATCTTCCCTGTTGGTCTCCTGTACGTCACTAGAGGCCAGTCTTGGGAGCTACACTGGGCCATCTGCAGGCTGGAAGAATGAAAATGGACAGGGCTGGCTGCAGAGGAAAAGCGGGAGTTCTTTCCCTAAGCAATATCTTTTATAAAGTTTAACCATCGACAACTCTTCACTATTCTTCTAACCAGAAGTTCTTCTAGTGCCTAACCTTGGTGTCTTACTAAATCTGATTCCGCTCCCCCCACACTGTGTGGAAGCCGAAAGGCAGCCCCTACTCTCTGAATGGTGGGTGGTGACTAGAACTTCACTGTTCCTGCCTGCAGGGCACTGTAGACATCAACTCACTTAATCTTCACTGCGACCTTATAAAGTGGCTACTACAATTTTCAGATTTTTCAGAGGAAACTGGGCCAGAGTAAGTCACTTGTCAAGGTCATACAGCTGGCAGGGCTGGGATTCAGTTGAGGTAGCCTGGGCTCCAGAACCCATCACTATGTTCAGAGACCAAAAAATCATCCCAACTCCACTCAGCAAAAAGGAAGTAGGGAGGACACCCTGAAGCTGAGGCAGGCTTAGGCCCCAAAGACTTAGAAAGCCAGAGCCTGTTACCTGGATCTTGATGACTGCAGGAAGCCAGGTCCTCAGAAAGTAGGAACGCTCTGCAAACTTCTGCCGAGCCAGGAAGCCACGGAGGCGGGCCTGGAGCCGGACGACAAAGTCGACGTTGGCCTTCCAGAGCTGCCGGCGGTCATGGGCAGCGGTGACCTTGGTGACGGCTGACTGCGGAGGCAGGAGAGAGCCTGTGGTGCTCTGATGGGTGGGTGCCTCACCTGCAGGGAACGCACCTCCATCCTCGCAGGGGCCCTACCAACCTGGATCTCCTCCCGAGTCAGATGGGAAGTATTGAGGCGGCACCTGGGGGGCTGCTCCCAGGTCCCCTGGAAGGTCTGCAGATGGAAGTAGTAGGCGGTGCCATCCTTCATGTCATGTCGAACCCAGAAAGCTACGTCCCCTACATAGAAGCAAAGTAAGCAGAGGCGCCTTATAGGAGGCAAGAGGTGGCTGGGGCAGGCAGAGAAGCAGAGGTCAGACTGGGACCACTACCTGAGCACTGCTTCTTTGCCGTGACATCTTCTAGGACTCGCTGGTAGCCGTCAGCACAGTTGGGAACCACCCCTCGGAGGGCCACTGCGGGGTTCCTTAGCACTCGCTCCGTCTGGGCTGCCTTGCCCTCTTTGATGGCCTGATTGATGGCGGCCACACCAAGAGCCACTGACGGAGCATCAGGAGGGAGCAATGAGTCCTTCCCTGAGTTCCTCCCATGGGCCCTGTCCTGGCCACTGGGGAGGGATCCAGAGGAGGACATAAAAACACCCCAGCTCACAAAGGGGACAGGGTACTATTTAGAACAGACACAGACACAAATGAAAAGAAGCAGCAAGCAGCTATGCTGGGAGGAAAAGGTGGCAATAAAGGAAGACTTCCTGGAGGGGGCAGCATGGGTTTGGTATAGACATCAACTCCAAACAAACACAAAGGCAAGATATGGGCAGAAACCCTCAGGACAGGGTCTCAGGTAAATGGAGTCCAAGAAAGGCAGCAGTGGTAGTGGCTGGTCCAGCACCTTTGTTCCAGTCACTCAGCAACAGGACAGGGGCTCTAGACACAGCTAACACTTGCAGGGCCACTGTGCATTTGTACTGACCCTGCCTACTTTCCTCAGAGCCAACGGCTCCCCTCCTGCTTTCAAGACTAAACCTCCTCTGACCAGAGCTCAAGCCAGTAGTCAAGCCAGTAGTCAAAAGTGAGACAACTGCCCAGCACTTGACTGTACATGCCCACACTGCGGGGGAAAGCGCGTATAAGGACCCAGGGGAAGGACCATGGGCCTTCAACTCCCGAAGACGTCCTGCCAGTTGACCGATAGGAAATCCATCCTATAGTCCAAGCAGCAACCCTTCAGTTCTGAGCGGACAGGGAAGGGAGGTGACGGGAAGGCCACCTGATTATCTGGGCTTCTGCCGAGCCCCACCTCCTGCCCTCCCCTCCACTTCTGTTGCCCTACTGGCCATTTACTTCTCTGAGCTGTGTCAGTGTCCCGGTTGGCTCTAACCACTTCTTGGCGGATCTCTTCCAGCCACAGCACGGCTCCAGGGTCCCCTGTTGCCTGGCAAGTTGAGAGAGGGGAATACATTAGCACCCAGTCTGGCCTCATCAGGTGCCTCAGTCCTGCTGCCTGGAGGAACCAACTGGCAGGCCAACACTGCAAACCACTGGAACAGCATTCTCCACCCTTGGCCTGCTGCCAGGCCCACAAGCTTCCTTTCTACCCTATTTTCAGGCTGGCCCAAGATAAACTCAGCTTGGCCATAGCATCCCCAGAATCCTCTTAAACACTCAGCATCCACCACCCTTTCAATAGTTCACTTTCTTGCCCTTCTGCCTCAACCTGGACCAAGGAGAGCCCACACTGGAGGCTCCACCGACCTGGCCCTAGCGCCCTTTCCCTGTGCCTCAGTTCATACCGTCTCAGGCCAATGTTGAAGCTGACTTTCTCTTTCCCATCCCTGCTCCTATAGTGGGAGGTTACAAGTGACCACGGGCCAAGTGAGCCCATGCCTGACACGCTAACAGGCCGGTTCCCTTTCTCATCCCACCCAGCCCCAAACTCTGACCAGACCCTTCCCAACTCTCCTCTTAATGGGCTTTCTGAACTAATACTTTATTTATTTATGTTTATTTATTTGCTTAAAAAGATTTATTTATTTATGCATACAAGAACTGGGGTACAGGCCAGAGGCGCGGGAGGTGAAAGAATTCACCAGAGACAGAGTAGGGAGCAGAACAGGCCGATCAACTGAAATACACTGTTGAGGGGAGCAGCGGGCGAGACAGGAGAGGTCTGCTGTGCCATGTGGGTCCCCTCCCTGGCCGGGGATCAAACTTGTGACTGAGCACTATGTTTAGAAGGGGGCCAATGCACTCTGCTATGAATGAATGATACAAAGCACATGAAACATTGCTTGGACAGAGTTAAAACTCAATCAATGTCAGTCAGTACTCCTATCATATCTCATTTAAATTCCCTAACTCTCAGATAAGCTCTTATGATCACATGTTTGTAGGTGAGGGAAATGAGGCAGGGAGTGGAAAGGAACATGAACGGGGTTATTAAGCTAGCTCAGGAGTCTTGGCCCTTAACTACTCTCCTTTGTCTCACGCTCAAGTTGTTACAGGTTCAAAACCCTGTCTCAGTCTTGAGGCATTTGATTTTACCTCCATTCGAGGAGGCAGGCAGTGTTTTATGGGTGAACAAGCAGAGTTCAGAGATGTTAGGGGTTTGTTCAGCTCACACAGCCTGAGCAGTAAACCCAGCCCGGGTCCTCTGTCTCCCAGGCCCTTGCTCTTCCCACACACATGGCCCTCACTGTCCTCTGTGCTGGTACCTGGAGCTCTGTCCAGGGCCCTGGCAATGGGAACCATCTGCCCCTATTGGATCAGAGCCCCTCTTGCACCCCACCCTTGGGGAGAAACTGTTATTGCCCTGTTGTTCTCCCAGGGTGCAAACTGGGCACAACTCTATCCACACGGGATGTTCTTTCTGCTCCGGGGCCAACCTGGCTAGTGCAAACCTCACCTGGGCCTTCTGCCTTTTGGCTGCCACAAGGAAAAGATGGTACCGAGGGGCGACAGGGTGGCTGACACCATCCAGGCCAGCAGTGGGAAGGAGCAGGGCAGAGAGAGTCTTCTCAGGGCTGTCTTGGTCCAGAGCTTCATTGATGAGGTTGACAGCAAGGACCTCTGGGAAAAAGAGCTAGTGGGTAGAAGGCCCAGACTATGGCTAAAGGACAGGGCTGCCTGTGTTGGGTGTGGCCCCTCCCCGTCGCCACTCACGGTCGGTTTCTTTCCGGACGAGGGCATTGACCTGGCTCACGGTGGCCTGCAGGTCATTCCAGCTCAACATGGTCCCATCTACTCCACGCACCTGCCGCAGCTTCACCAAAGCATCAAAGTAACTGGCAGCAGGGTGAGAGAGTGCGACAAGCAGTACAAGTATGTCAGACGAAACTTGTGAACCACTGTCCTCGTTTGACCCCCAGAACATCATATTCTCTTGGTTCTCTTCTCACCTCACAGGTTGTTCTGTCTAATCCTCCTCTGCTGGTTCCTCCTTAACAGTTCACAGAGCATCGTCCAGGCTCAGCCTGAGACCTTGCTCCCCTCATATCCTAGGTGCTCTCACCTACTCATGGCCTGAAGCATCATGTTCTAATGATCGCCCAAAGCACACCTCCAGAGCATTCGTGCCCAGCTGGGCCAAAAATCTCAGTGTCACACCCAACTCTGCTCTCTCATACCCCAGATCACTACATAACCAAATCCCACCAGTTTGGCTCTCAGAATGTCTCTAAAATCAGCCTCCTCCTCACCACCTCTGCCACTACCACCCTAGGAAAGGCTCTATCATCTCTCGCCCAGATTACTCCAACGGACATTGAACAGGTCTCCCAGCTCTCCCATTCTGACCCTACAGTCAATTCCCAGCACAGCAGCCAGAGGGGTCCTGTTAAAAGAGGGTCAGATCATCTCCCTCCTTGCTAAGAGCTCTCCCCTGCTTCCTTCCTCACTTGGACCGAAAGCCAGGGTCCACGTGATCCAGGACCTGCTATTCCTCTCCCGTTCTTCTCCCTTCCACACTCCATGGCTACCTGGTCTTCTTTTTTTTTTTTAATTTATGCATACAAGAGCAGGGGTGAAGGCCAGAGGTGCGGGAGGTGAGAGGATTCACCAGAGACAGAGTGGGGAGCAGAGCAGGCAGATCAGCGGGCAAGACAGGAGAGGTCTGCCTCCTCATATGGGTCGAACTCATGCTGCTATGCCGCGGCTGCTTCACAGTGCAGGGCTCAACCCACTGCGCCACCAGGGAGGCCCTACCTAGTATTCTTAGAACACACCAAGCCAACTTCTTCTCAGGGCCTGTGCCCCAGATAGCCTCATGGCCATCACTTATGTCCTCTAGGTCTCTCTAAAGTGACCTGCTTACCAAAGAGGCCTCCCACAGTCACTCTATATAAAATAGACACGCCATGCCCCTCTTCTTTAATCCCTTTGTCCTGTTATTTTTTGCCATAGCACTGCTTCTCTTCTAGTCATCTGACTTGGTTTTTGTCTCCCTCAAATAACATGTAAGTCTGATGAGCAGGAACTTTGTTTTGTTCCCTGTTGTTTCCTAGCACTCAGAATAGTATGTGGCATGTGAGGGGGTACTCAAGCCTTCCCATGAAAGAATGAATAAAGGAGGAAAGGGAAATGACCACGAACCACCCACTCTCAGGAAGAAACATAAGCCAGCAAACAGATCCAGAGGGTAGGCTGCTCCAAGAGCAGGGCCTCACAAAAAGATGAGTCTCCAACTAGAACTTGGAGTCCTGGCTCCATTCCCGCCATCCCTCGCTCTCAACGCGTGGCTAAATCCTTCTCACCGCTGAGCATTGTCTCCTTCCACCTCAGCAAGGCCGGTGGCAGGGTTTAGCAGACTGCTCCAGAAGCCGCTGGCATCCCGGGCCTCCAGGGCCTGGTTAATCAGGACCACCGCTGAGAGCATTTCCACAGCCACGAAGAGCTCTTCCTGGTCTAGCTCCTGCAACAGGGAAGAAGCCCGGCAAGGGGACTGGTGAAGGGCCTGCCATCCTGATCCTAAAACTGCCCCATATCCCACTGTCTACCCCCCAAATCCACAGGCATGATTCATTCGCTAACAATTACTCACACTTGACACTTGGGAACGGCTTACAGGGTGCTCAATATATTTCATGCTTCACAGAAGAACCCACACTCATCTGTGATGTAAGTGAAACCTGACTGCCCAGTTCTAGAGCCCGCACTCAGCCAGTGGGCTCCTCCAGTCTCTTTCTGGTCCCGACTACACATCTAGAAGCTCCTGGGCCCTCCACGAGGAAGTGAAAGTGGGCACATCCACACTGCACCAGCACCACATGGCCTTGTCCCACTTCCCAGTCTTCTCCTTTCCAAACAGCTGCTTCTGCTGCTCCCTAGGTCCGGAGCACCCTTCCCATCCTATACAAACAGAATCTTGTAAATAATAATGGCTAAAACTTACATGCCAGGCTCATTTCTTTTTTTTTTTTTTAAGATTTATTTATTTATGCATACAAGAGCTAGGGTACAGGCCAGAGTCGCAGGAGGTGAGAGGATTCACCTGGCAGAGTGTGGAGCAGAACAGGAAGACTGACCGAAACACACTGCTGAGGGCAGCAATGGGTGAGGCAGGAGAGGTCTGCTGCGCCATGTGGGCCCCCTCCCTAGCCACTGGCAGGAATCCAACTCTTGAGGCAGTGGCTGTGGTTTGCTTCTTAGTGGCTGCCCAATCCACTGCACCACCAAGGAGGCCCCAGGCTCATTTCTAAGCACATGTTCATCCATTTAGTCTTTACAATAAAGTAAGCATGTTACTGTTTCCAGTTTACATATGAATTGGAGGTAAATAACTTGCTCAAGGTCACAAAAGCAGGAAGCAGCAGAGTCAGAACTCAGGCAGTTCTGCCTATAACACCCACAACCTAGTCACTGTGTTTTACCTCTTAAGACTCATTCTGTCTCCTTGTCACATAAACTCCAGTGTTAACACTGTGCTCTCCCCGAGGGCTATACCTAGGGTCAGTGTGCGATAAGGGCCTGCTAAGGAGCATGATTCTCTACTGAGTCTTGTCTCTTCCAGGAGGCCTTTCAGATTTACTCCCGGTTCTGCTCCCACCACTTTCCTGGTCTGAATTCTCCTTCCACTTCCACCATCTGCTCTTCCCTCTCTGGGCCCTCAGGTACACTGGGAGTCCATGTGGGAGGGGCCTGCCTCTTCACTGTCACAGCTGCGTGGACACGGTTCAGGCGGGACAGCAGAGCGACTACCTCAGTAACTTCAGTACGTTTGGCTCTGTACTCACTCCCAGCACTTTTAGTTACAGGAGTGTTGGGAAAGTTACTTAACCTCTGCACCTGTTTCCTCATCTCCAAGACAGAAATAATAACATTTTATAGGGTTCTCTGAAGTATTAATGAGTATGGGAAGCAGCATTCACTCAAGGTATTGAACAGTACATGCAGGATGGCAGCCCTCCTCCCTACTCTAGTCTCCTGCCCTCATCTCAGAAAGCCCCCAGAGGCTGCTTTGGACTGACAAATCCCTCCATCTGCTTGGGAAACCAAGAGCTGGGCCCGCATTTCTGAGGCTTACCCCCTCCTGCTGCTTCTGGAGCACCGCCAGCTCCTGCTGGTACAGAGTGGAGGCAAAGGGGTACACTGGAGGCAGCTGGGCTTCAGGGCACATCAGCTCCTTCACAGTATCAGCAGCCACGCCCCTCTGGATGGCTCTGTTGATCCTCTGCACAGCCTGGAGCACTGCAGGGGAGGAGGGGAGGGCCTGCACTGGCTGCACATTCAGTGCCATGTCTACTCAGTAGGCTCTGAGGTGGATCACTGAGGGGAAAGGGCTTTGTAAATGCTCTTGAAAACTCTTCTGCTAGGTTAAAAATGTTTTTATAAATGTCCAGGAAGAAAAGGGGCTGGGCAGCTTTAGGAAGAGACTCTGTGAAAAGCAGTTTGGCAGGCTTAGAAGTTGAGTATGTCAGCAGGTACCCAGAAGTGACTGTCACAGGGCAGGGAGCTCCTAAGGTGGTGAGAACAAGAGTGACAGGAGCCTATGGGAGGTACCTAGATGAGGGCAGCCAAGAGGTTGCAGGGATGCACAGAGGAAGAAAGTGCCAGCATCAAGGCAGAGCCATTGGGCTGTAAAGCGTTGGAGTAAGTCAAAAGGGGTCACAGTGCATCAGTGTAGTTTCAGGTGCTAAACACTAGGGCTGACAAAATGCCAGGCAGATAGGGTCACTGGCCAAGAAGCGCACATCTACTGGTGAGAAAGAATACAGAAAAATAATAGAGAAAAAAAGACGAAGCACTGCTGTCTTTGCTGTTAGAGGTACTCCCCCCTCGCCCCCCACTCCCCAAATGCTAGCGCAGTGCAAGGGAGGAGAGATTCCAATGGGAGAGAGTAGGATGACTTCACAGAGGAGGAAACATTGCAGGCAGCTCTGGAGGAAGTTCTCAGTTGTCTGACAGGTGAAAATGTGGGGGAAGTGAAATCCAGAGGACTGGAGACCTGGTGGTAAGAGGGCTGGGGGCAATTTCTTCAGCTGAAGAGAAGGGAGTTGGGCGAGCTCAGGAAAGGTCTTATTAAAGTCAACAATAAATAATAGATGAGCCCACAAGGTCTGAAGATGTTCAACAAAGAAGATCAGATCAGATCTGTGCTGGAGAGATAATTCTGGCAACAGCTGTGGGGAATGAGCTGAGCTGATAAGGTAAGCAGTGCATCAGGAGTGGCCGGGGGCAAGCAAGCTAAAAGGAAAGGGCCTAGATAATGGCAAATGGTTACTGAGCAACCTCGAAGCTGACAACTAATCAAAACAAGGGAAGCAAGTGCAGCAGGTCTGGTGGCCACAGGTGACTGCATGGGGCTCTGCCCTCCGTCTCTCTCCTTCTTGCTCCCTAGGAGGAAGGCAATCACTAACTGACATTCTGCTGCTAAAGCATTATATTTCTATATAGTGTTGTTAAGGCAAACGGGATTGGCGTATGAGTTTCTCTCTCACTTGAGGTCAGTACATTTCAGAAGCTATAAAAACTGTAGCAGGTTAAAACCGCCCAACTGCGAGGGGGTTGCCTAGAAGGAAGTTGCATGCCCAGGAGTCCAGCACGTGCAGCACTGATTTGCATGATCTCTAAGGCCATCATGAGCCAATCTGCAATGTCCCTCCAGACAGCCAGGAAAGAGGCACACCCTACGGGGGAGAGTGCCCCTGCCAGGGTGGAAGTCTAGGCAGCAGTTTGCATTGTCCTACACAGAAGCCAGCAAAGGGGTCAGATGCTCTTCCAAGAGCCAGTAAGAGCCTGGAACTGACTTACTGGCTTGTTCCTGATCACCCTTCATGTTGGCTGTAGTCACACCAGCTTGGACCTCCTCCTTTTCCAGAAGCTCCTCCAGGCCCAGCTCCTGAAAGAGGGAAGACTTGCATAGAGAAGAATACTCCTGGGGTACTGACATAATTTAGGAGCTGCCAGTAGGAGCACCCAGAGCCACCCACTTACCCTCCTGCAATCCTACCTCTCCCCTTTAGGCCAACAAACCTGGCCCACCTAGCCCTATTAAATAATTTCTAACCTTGGACTTTTATTATCCAGCGAGCATCTGAACAACATAGGTACCACAAACATAGATGGTCAAGGAGAGAGTCAGCGGCACTGAAATGAGGTTGCTAAATTGAGACCCCAATTTAGCAATGGGGGAGCATATCACTGCCTACTAGACTGCCATAACACCCCCAACCCCCCATTGCCAGTAAGTCTGAGACTCTCAAGAGGGTAGAAGCTGATCAGTCTAGATCACTGGGCCTTGGGGTGATCTAGTCATTTAAACATGTAGTCAGCATTTACTGAACACAAAGAATCGACAGTGGTGATGCTGGAGTAAGAGGTCTCCCTTCTTAGTCACAGGAGGTGGCAGCCAGTAGAGCCTGACCTGAGCTTTCTGCTCTCTGTCTGAGCTCAGCTGTTCCAGGTACCAATCAGCAAATTCTTGTTTCACTCCTTGCAGGGCCAGTGCAGGGTCTCGAAGGGCCTTAAGCAAGGCCTCAGGGTTCTGTCTTTCCAGGGCCTCATCAACCACTTCTAGAGCTCCATGGACTGAAAAATGAAAAAGACCAAGACTCCGTAATGGTCTGAGAAAGTCCACCCCTTACCATCCTGGCCCTAGGAATCTGCCTTCTTCCTGCCTGCCCAGTTACCCCCTCACCCCTGCCCCTATCTTTCTAGTACTCATTTGGTTCAGCCTGATCTTCAGTCTGATCTTCACAGCCTTCCCATCTCACCACCTGAGGCTCTCTTGACCCAAATAGGCAGAGGCCCACTCTATTCTGGGCCTTCAAGCAGCCTCTCCTGCCCTGATATCTCCCTAGCCTCCCCATTCTCCACTCCCTTGTTGAAGGGCCCAGTCTCACTGCTCCCAACACCAAGAGCTCTGCCCTCTCCATGGATCTCCATGCAAACAGAAGCCGCCTTTGACAGGAGCCACTTCTCCAGACATCGATAGCCAGAAAGTAGAACACAGACTACCTTAATTTTCATCCTAACCTGGAATAAGCGTTGGCCATGGTGAGCCCCTAGGGGCTCTGGCCTAGGAAAAAACATCCCCAAACCTCCCAGTGCAGAGGTTTACCCTGAGAACACCTCCAAATCCCTCCTGGCCTATCTCTCTTACCGTTGACATGGTTGATGTTGCCCTGGATTTCAGCCTGAGTTAGGTAGCAGTCATAGATGTCCTGGCTTTCTCCAGCACCCTGCAGACAACACACTGAGTGGGACCCTGTGTGAATCAATCTTCACCCGCTCCTCTCTCGCTGACTATACCTATTTATATTTCTGGTGATCCCCTCAAGGCCAAAGGTTAGTCTGGTTGGAAGACACCTAGAAATTGAGGGTCTAATCCCCTAGCACTAACATTCCAATCTTTGGAATCTCCAGGGCAGCGCTCATCCAGTTCTATATTCCAGAACCTCTCTCAGCCTTCCTGGAAGACCCAGTCCCCCAGTACCTCTTCTTCTGTCTTCTCTTCTGAATTCTCATTTCCCTGAGTTTGCCTTTAAAACAACTCACAAGTTACGGTTTCTCTAAGCAACTAAGGAACCTAGACATCATTTTCATCTTAACCTGGAATAAGCATTGGCCCAAGTGAGATCATAGGGTCTCTGGCCTAGGAAAAAACATCCCCAAGCCCCAAGACAAGAGAGACAGGAGTCTTGGTTTCACTCAAGGTTGTCTGCCTCAGTCCCTGTGCTCTAAGGCTCCTCCTTACGCGGTTCCTGGCATTGGCAGCTTTCTCCATCTTGGCCTGGGCCAGCAGCTCCTGGTAGATGGCTGCCAGAGGCTCACGAAGATTTCCCAGCAGAGCATTAGGATTCTGCAAAGCAGCCAGTGTGTCCTCCACCACCCCTCGCTCCACTGCCTCATTGATGGCAAGAACAGCAGCATGGACTGTGGGGGGTGGCAGGGGGCAGAGAAATAAGGTCAGGAAGGCAGAACAAACCCCAGGTCAGTTGCAGGTCGCTCTGTACATCATACTCTTTTTCTACCCTCAGGGGTGGGCAAGTCAGGTAGCTTGATGAGCCTGTTTGTGGATGAGACATACCCAGCACCCAAAGGCTGAAGACCAGAGTCCCCCCAACGTCACTGAGTCTACCCCTATCAGGCAGAGGTCCATCCCTACCTGCAGCCTCATCCACTGAGAGCTCATTGGCCAGGATGCCCCCAATCTTGCTGAAGGCAGGCAGCTGGAGGCCATATTTGGCAAGTTCAGAGGCCATGTTGCTGAGTTCCTCAGCTGCAATGACATATGTGCTCATCATCAGGCCCAAAAACCCCCCAAAGCCCCACCTGGAGTTGGCAGTTCCGTTGGGGAAAGAGCTGGGCTTACCTGTGAACTTCACCTTCCCATACAGATCATGTATCTGTGGGGCCAATCCCAGTCGGAAAAGGAAGAGACTGAAAAAAATGGAAGGCATTGGGGCCCATTTATTCTGACATACTCCCCATGACGAGTCTGCAGATCACTCAGCACCTACCCTCAAGCCACCCCCATTCCAGAGGGAAGGAAGTTATTTAAGCCAGCCGGAGGCAAGTGCTGTAGAAGAGAAATAAGATGCTGTAGGAGGTGGTGGGATTGAAAAGGCTTCACAGAGCAGGGCACATCACTGGATGGAAAGAGAAGGCAGAAGGGGCATAATAAGTAGAGACACACTGAGCCAGGGCACAGAAGCTTGAAAGGACGCAGGAAAAGAAGCCAGGAAGAGATGACATCATGGACACCGGCAATGGTCACTCTGTGATTTAACCAGAGAGTGGCTGTGAGTAGGACCAAAAGTCTTCCCAGTTCACACTAAGTGACTTGGATGCGACACTCTTGATGGATACTGTTCTGATTCACAAGCTAAAGACTCTTCCCTGCCTGCCCTTCAGTGTGCCCATGCACATACACGTAAATCCAATACAACTATAAATCCAACCTTTCTTTCTCCTGAGAAGGACTTGCTGTATTCGACCCTCCACCTTCCCTGCTGCAATGCCGCTGTTCCTCTTAGCTGCATCCATGCAGAGGAAGGTAGAGGACAAAGTTTGGGCTGACTCACCTGAGTGCATGGATGCAGTAGACTACCCGGGGCATATTCTTCTTGTCATAGATGTCTGTGGTCTCTGGGAAGAAGGTCTGGAGGAAAAACCAGCCAGTTACTACCACTGAAGAAGCACCAGATACAGAGACAGGGGCTGAGGAGTGGGCTTCCTCTCTCATCTAGAATGTGTGCTCCCTTATGACCTGGGCTTCTAGGTCAGTCTCCGCAAACATCTATAGCCAGCCCAGCATAAAAGAAAGGCACTGGCGACACAGACTAACCCAAGACCCGACCACAGACATGCAGCACAGACTAACCAAACACCAGAGAAGGCGATCCAGGATATAGGATATGGCCCATGTGCCCCAAGAGAAACAGGACCCCTGTTCGTTCTGTAGACAGTGAGCCTGTGCCCCGTACACTGAACTCTTACTGGAAAGGTGGGAAGCGGGAAGTTGGCTGTGCTCCCAGAGGGCTCAATGAGGCATATGTTGCCAAGGACCAAGGGGCAGGGTATAACATCACTGATTCCAACTCAGTTGTGTGGGGGAGGGGCTCTAAAAACTGAGTTGCCCTGGCATGGCTTCCCAGGTCACCGAGCAACTGTAACAAGATCTAATCTCAATACCGCTAGCTTTTAGCTTACTTCAGATTCATAAGAACCAAATCTAGAGACCTGAAAGTATTCCAGCTCTGCTGAGGGGTATTGTAGCATCTCACACCCCTGCCTCCCACCAAAGCATGCTTCTTTAATGCCATTGATGCTTCTCACCATAGTTAAGAAAACAAAGTAGAAAGAAGTCATACACTCACCATACCCCAATTTACATAATTCTTTATAACTCACAAAGGGAATTTACACAGGTCATGAGAGCCTTCTGACAACTTCAGAAGGTAAACAGGGCAAAGGTGACTAGTCCCATTTTACACTTAAGAAATACAGTGAGATTCAAAGAGTGAGAGGACATACAACATGTGTCAACTGGGGTCTCCCTTCCTGGGATGTGTGTGCCCTTGCTTCACGCTATGAAGTTCTGGAGAAAAGATGGCTGGCCAAGATGAACCCTACCTCCTGCTTTACACCAGGCCTCACTGCCTGAGGCAACTTGGGCAGAACAGTTTGGGCCAGGGAAACTTTACCAACTTTTAAACAGAAGATAGTAGAGGTAGAGACCAAGTAACCTGGTTCAAGACACACAGCCCCTGGGGCTTCCCTGGTGGTGCAGGGCGTTAAGTCTCAGCACTATGAAGCTATCCACAGCCACTGCAGCACGAGTTTGATCCCCAGCCAGGAGCTGACCCACATGGCACAGCAGACCTCTCCTGTCTTGCCCGCTGCTCCCCTCAGCAGTGTATTTCAGTAGATAAGCCTGTTCTGTTTCCCACTCTGTCTCTGGTGAATCCTCTCACCCCCCACCCCCCAGGCTTCTGATCCAGTTCTTCTATGCATAAATAAATAAACCTTTAAAAAATAAATAAAGTAGGGCCTCCCTGGTGGCACAGTGGGTTAAGCAATGCACTATGAAGCAAAGCACAGCCACTGCAACACGAGTTCAATTTCTGCCGCTGGCCAGGGAGGGGACCCACATGATGCAGCAGACCTCTCCTGCCATGCCCACTGCTCCCCTCAGCGGTGTGTTTCAGTCGATCTGCCTGTTCTGCTCCCCGCTCTGTCTCTGGTGAATCCTCTCATACCCCGCACCTCTGGCCTGCACCCCAGTTCCTGTGTGCATAAATAACTAAATCTTTATTTATTTTTTTTAAAAGATTTATTTATTTATGCATACAAGCACTAGGGTACAGGCCAGAGGTGGGGGGGGTGAAAGGATTCACCACAGAGAGCGGGGAGCAGAACAGGCAGATCAATGGAAGTACACTGCTGAGGGGAGCAGCGGGCCCAGCAGGAGAGGTCTGCTGCGCCATGTGGGTCCCCTCTCTGGCCGGCAGCAGGGATCGAACTCGTGCTGCAGTGGCTGCGGTTTGCTTCATAGTGCGTTGCTTAACCCACTGCGCCACCAGGGAGGCCCAATCTTTAAATAAATAAATAAAGTAGCATTAAGAAAAGACAAAAAGATACACAGTCCCAAGGAACTTAGATGCTCAGACTGAGTTAGTTTAGAAGACACATGAGGATGAGGGCTAAAGGGCCCCTGGGAGACAGTGTGTGGTGGGCTGGGAGCTGGGGAAGGGTAAAGAACCAATCTTGCGGTCCTGTGTTACCGAAGGCAGACCAATGTGGGCTATTGCAGACAGCCAAAAGTTGATGTTGTCTGTGTGACGGAAGTGCAAGCCAGTTGCCTGAAAGAGAAGGAAAGAGAAGACAATCTATTTTCATAGTTCCCAGGGTTCCCTATGGGCAGAACAGACCACAGCTAGGAGATTCAAGGGTGGTGGTGGGGAGCCAGAAGGCCTTGCCCTATGCATTTCCCATTACCCCCCAGGACAGAAACACTTAGGCAGACAGAAATTACCAGGAATGGATGAAGCAGCTGGACATTTGGAAAGGATGGCAGAGGGATGGGGTTAATATCCTAGAAAAGGAGTCTAGAATTGGGATGGGAAGGGGTGGAGGGTTGTATTGGCTAGAACACAAGGAAGGGGCAGAATACCTTGCAAGTACTACAAGGGTGTCAAAGCTCACAACCTCCAAATGTAGACTGGGCATAGAAAATTCTTCTTGGAAGCCTTATATTGGAGCTACCTTAATGTCCACCTAGGCAAGTGTCCTTTACTACTAAGGCTAGTACACACCACCTTGCCGCGAGACACAATTGATACCTGCTGTCCTCGTGCAATGATTACTAGCACTTTCATTCTCTCTCATCTTCACGAGTGTCTGGGTATGGACAAGCATCCTACTCTTCTAGCTTTGAGGAGAAGGGCAGTTTAAGAAGAAGACAGTAGAAGGTAGCGCTCTCTAGTCCCCACCTGGTACCGCAGCTGCTCCACATCATAAATCTTCTTCAAAGGAACCACAGAGGGTGCAAAACAATGGCCTAATTTGGCCAACAGCACTCCATTCCGAAGGCTCTCCTCCAGCTCCACTGGGGAAGGAAGCTCCTCCTTCAGGCAGGCCTCCATCCAGCTGAGGGGATGAGAATACAATCTGACCCACACTGGTAGGCCGCAGCAGTTCCTTCTAACCACAAGACCTTCTTTTGCCCCCGCCCCCATAAGCAACCTGACTTTTTCCTGCTCTCTGCCCATTGCCAGCTTTCTCATTTTTCCCCAGCTGTCCCAAACACCTGGACTGGTCAAGTCCCAGCCTCCAGTCATCTATAAAATCTCCCTGATGGATCCTGAACCTGCCTGATCATACCTGTGAGCTGAATGTGCTTACTTCTTTCACTCTGCATGTTTTGTGGCAGCCAAGCTACAGGAAGGTCATATCTTGCCTGAATGATCTATACAGCTTATAACCCAGCTTTGATGATGATGAAGAGAGTGAGGAACCCTCCCATGGGGAAGGAGCAGCACAAAGGGACAGAAAGGTCACAGCCCACAGAATACCTGCTTTCCACCCCGGTTGCCACAATTCACCTCTCTGAGCTTCATTTATACAGTCTGCAGAATGGAAATAAAATGACCCATACATCCTGCCATAGTTGCCATGATTAAATGAGCTAATGAATGTGAAAAATCTACTTGAATATGAATGTTATATATTATTATTGCTAGTGGTTGCATGAGGGAGAGAATAAGGATTCCTCAGATGGGATCTGCAAAGCTCTCCATAGATTGGGTCTATAGGAAAGTTTATGTTTTCAAAGACAGAACCAGTCACACTCGCTCCATGCTTTCCCTGCTACAGACATCTGTAGATACCCTCGCTACCTACTTTTTGGGAGAAATTAAATATACACGCTAAACATTAAAAATACATTCATTAAAAGGAAAGAATTAAGCATTTATCCTGCCTTTCCTAAATAGGCTGAGTTTCAAGATAACCAAATAGCCCTATTTCATAAGGAAAATTTTTCTTTAGGAAAAAATTTCAGCTAGTGTGGGAAAAATGACAATTAGAAAACAGTCACTTTGCACCCCTAGTAAATTGATAAATTCTATGATGACCAACAATGGATGAAGGCCTTAGCTGAAAAATTAACAGGGAAGTTTACAAAATAGAGATCAGGTTTTATAATATGAGCTTCTAAGTCAGACTTGCATCATTAAAAGTGGGACAAAAAAGCATGATATTTCACCTGAAGTGTGATAGGAAGCGCACACCACCATCAAGGAAAAGTTTTCTTAAATAAAGGTTGAAACTAGAGGCCTCCCTGGTGGCGCTGTGGGTTAAGCAACACACTATAAAGCAAACAGCAGCCACTGCAGCATGAATTTGATCCCTGCCACCGGTCAGGGAGGAGACCCACATGGCGCAGCAGACCTCTCCTGCCTTGCCCACTGCTCCCCTCAGCTGTATGTTTCAATCAGTCTGCCTGTTCTGATCCCGGCTCTGTCTCTGGTGAATCCTCTCACCTCCCTGGACTCTGAACTGTACCCCAGCTCTTATGTGCATAAATAAATAAAAATCTTTTTTTTTTTTTTTAAAGATTTATCTATTTATGCATACAAGCGCTGGGGTACAGGCCAGAGGTGTAGGGGGGTGAGAGGATTCACCACAGAGAGCGGGGAGC
>JAGFMF010011585.1:1977114-2005353 GCA_019455555.1 Galemys pyrenaicus | reverse complement strand
CTGCCTGTTCTGCTCCCGCTCTCTGTGGTGAATCCTCTCACCCCCCACACACCTCTGGCCTGTACCCCAGTGCTTGTACGCATAAATAAATAAATCTTTTAAAAAAAAAAAATGAAGATGATTAAGAGACAGTACAACCAAACATAATACAAAACTTGAGTCTTATTTGAAAAACCAACTGTAAAGTTGACTTTTTTTAGAGAATCAGGAAATTCTGAAAATAGCCTGAGTGTTGATTTTCTAAGGATAAATGGGGTAATTTAGTTGGGCAATATAATGGCATGGTTATGTAGCAAATGTCCATATATTTTAGAGATATATATAGAGTATGTAGGGGGATAAGAGTATATGATGTTGCCTTTTTTTGCAAATGACATAACCATCTTTGTAGAAAATCTGAAAGAATGTGACTTAAGAAAAATAACAACTCTCTGGAACTAATCAATGATTACAGCAAGGTTGCAGGATACAGATTAATACAGGAATGTCAACCACTTTCTTGTATTCTAGCAATGAACAGTGGAATTTGAAATTAAAAATACAAACCCCCCAAAAATGAAGTCTGTACAAGATCTATATGAAGAAAACTATAAAACTATGATGAATGAAATAGAAGAACTAAATAGAGATATTTCATATTCATGAATAGAAAGACTCAGTAGTTTCAAGATTTTAGTTCTTTCCAACTTGATCTATAGATTCAATGCAAGGCCAATCAAAATCCCTGCAAGAAATTTTGTAGATATTGACATACTGATTTTAAAGTTTATATGGAGGGGAAAAGACCCAGAATAGCTAACATACCATTAAAGCAGGAGAACGAAGTTTGAAAACTACTACTGTTACAGGGCAGGGAGAGGGGCACCCCAGAACCCCCAAACCTGCCCTCTCTGAATGGGTTCTGCTATCCGCTGCATTAAGACAAACATATAAGACCTTTAATGGAAAGGAATTTTAATATAATTAGGGTATAATACAGAAAGGACAAAGAACATAGTTACTAAGTTAAGTATCCAAAGTTACTTATTTTTTTGAGGGTAAATGTTCAGCTAAATAGGATTGGCTCAAAGCAAGGCCCAAAAGCCTGCCACAAGTTTAAAGGATTTTTTAGTAGAGACTTATAGAAAAGGGTTAGAAAGAGTCAGACAAATCGGGGAGGAAAAGAGCAAAATTAAAATTAAGATGAAAGCTGCTGTGGCTAACCTCCCCACGGGTCTCTCGCCTACATTTGTTTTAACCAGTTTAAGACCAAAAAGCAAGCGCAGTTTTTTTACATGTCCCTCTGCTTTACATGCCTCCTCCACGTTTCCTTGCTGCTCTTCATCCTGCTTTTTTTCTTGCTTTTTTTTTTTGGTCCTTTTATTTCTTCTCTGCAGAATTTTTTTATTTCTGCTCAGCTCCACCCTCCTAGGGCGGAACCTGGATTCTGGAACTTTTCCCTTTCATGGGACCACCCCGATACACTACCACTGGACTTACTACAGTCAAGAGGGGGTGATATTAGTAGAAAACAAATAGATGGATGGAGCAGAACAGAGCCCGAGAATAGACCCACATAAAATCAGTTGACTGGTCTTTGACAAATGAGCCAAGGCAATATGTTTGTCTTTTCAACAAATGGAGATTCACATGCAAAAAAAATGAATCTAGGCATGGATCTTATACCCTTACTCCAAATGAATCATCACCCTAAATGTAAAACAGAAAACACCAAACTCTTTTCTTTTTAAAGATTTATTTTATATTTATTTATGCATACAAGAACTGAGGTATAGGCCAGAGGTGCGGGTGTGTGTGTGTGTGAGGATTCACCAGAGACAAAGTGGGAAGCAGAGTAGGGGAAACAGGAGAAATATACTGCTGGGAGGAACAGTAGGCAAGGCAGGAGAGGTCTGCTGTGCCATGTGGGTTAGCTCCTTGCCTGGGAATCAAACTCCTGCCACAGTGGATGGTGATAGCTTGATAGCACTGAGACTTTGACCCTTATGCCATCAGGGAGGCCCTTAACCAAAACTCTTGAAGTAACATAGGAGAAGAGCTAGATGATGCTGGGTGTGGCAATGACTTCTTAGATACAATTCCAAAGGCATTATCCTTGAAAGACATCACTGACAAGCTACACCTCACTAAAATTAAAAACCTCTTCTCTGTGATAGCAACATCAAGAGAATGAGAAGACAAAACACTGACTGGAGAAAATATTTGCAAAAGAGATATCTAATAAAGGACTCTTAGTCCAAATATATGAAGAACTCTTAAAACAAGAAGAGGGTCTCCCTGGTGGCGCAGTGGGTTGAGCGCTGCACTGTGTAGCATCTGCAGCACAGCAGTGCAAGTTCAATCCCCAGCCAGAGAGGGGACCCACATGGCTCAGCAGACCTCTTCTGCCTCACCCACTGCTCCCCTCAGCAGTGTATTTCATTCAGTCCATCTGCCTGTTCTACTCCTCACTCTCTCTCGTGAATCCTCTCACCTCCCATACCTCTGGCCTGTACTCTGGCTTGTGTATGCATAAATAAATAAAAGCTTAAAAAATTTTTTTTAAAAAAAGAAGAAAACAACCAACCAGCTGAAAAGTGGGCCAAAAACCTTAAGACACCCATCAAAGAAGATGAACAGATGACAGAAAGCACATGAAAAGACTGTCCAGGGCCTCCCTGGTGGCGCAGTGGGTTAAGCAATGCACTATGAAGCAAACCGCAGCCACTGCAGCACGATCCCTGCTGCCGGCCAGGGAGGGGACCCACATGGCATAACAGACCTCTCCTGCTATGCCCGCTGCTCCCCTCAGCAGTGTGCGTCTGTTCTGCCTGTTCTGCTCCCCGCTCTCTGTGGTGAATCCTCTCACCACCCCCACACCTCTGGCCTGTACCCCAGTGCTTGTATGCATAAATAAATAAATATTTAAAAAAAAAAAAGACTGTCCACATCAGAGGTCATCAAGGACCTGCAAATTAAAACAACATGACCACACATGTATTAGAAAGACCCAGACCTGGAATACTGAAAACACCAAATGCTGTGAAGAAGTGGAGTAACAGGAGCTCTCATTCACTGCAAAATGTTACAGCCACTTTGAAAGGCAGTTTGGTAGCTCCTTACTAAACTCACTCTCACTGTAGAATCTAGCAATCACGCTCCTTGGTATGTACCCAAAGGGGTTTAAAACTTATGTTCATACAATAAGCTACAAGCAAATGTTTATAGCAACTTTATTCATGATTGTCAAAGATGGACTAAATAACTACAGTACATCCAGACCATGGAATATTATTCAGCATTAATAAGAAATGAGCTACCAAGCCATAACAAGACGTGGAGTAAACTTATATGCATATTATCAAGTGAAAGAAAGCAATTTGAAAAGGCTACATACTGTGGAAAAGGCAAAACTATGGAAACAGTAGTGGGTGTGGGTAGTGGGGAAAGCTTGTGGTAGGAGGAGTATGAAAAGAGAAGGGGGGTAGGGGGTTCTCCTTGGTGGCATAGGGGTTAATTCTTAGAGCGACCATGAACACCGCTTGCCTGAGTTGACCCCTGGCCAGGGAGTTAAATACATGGTGCAGCAGACTTATCCTGTCGCACTCGCTGCTCCCTTCTACAGTATATTTCAGTAAATCTGCCTGTTCTGCTCCCTACTCTGTCTCTGGTGAACCCTCCCACCCCATTCCCACACTCAGCTTGTCTATGCAAAATAAATAAGATACTAAGTACAAGTTTGATCCCCAGCCAGGGAGGGGACCCACATGGTGCAGCAGACCTCTCCTGCCTCACTTGCTGCTCCCCTCAATAGTGTATTTCCGTTGATCTGCCTGTTCTGCTCCCCGCTCTTTCTCTAGTGAATCCTCTTACCTCCTGTGACTCTGACTTGTACCCCAGCTCTTGTATGAATGAATGAATAAATCTTTTTTTAAAAAAAATAGAGAGGCACAGGGATTTTTAGGACAGTGAAACTTCTTTTATTTTTTAAAATTTATTTTTACAATATTTGCTTTCTTTTCTAGGTGTAGTCCCCATAGTTTCCACCACTAATTCACCCATGCACCATCACCATAGTCCCTTGTGCTCTTCCCCCCTTGGCTTTGATCCCACTCCCTCCCTCTTCCCTATAGATGACTGATTTGTAGTTGTCTGTTTATTTGTTTTGGTTTTGTTGTTGTTTTGTTATTTTTTTCCCCTTGCTCCCCTATAATCCTTTTATAAGTGAGACCATTTGGTATTTTTCTTTTTCCTTCTGATTTATTTCACTGAGCTAATTCCTTCAAGCTTTATCCATGTTTCTGCAAATAGCTCTAGTTTATCATTTTTGATTGCTGAATAATATTCCATTATGTATATATACATTTTCTTGATCCAGCTGTCTATTTTTGGGCATTTGGGTTGATTCCATGTATTACCTATTATAAATAATGCTGCGATAAACAAGGTGGTGCATGTATTTGATGCTTTTGTGTCCTTTGGGTAAATCCCTAGGAGTGGGATCACTGGGTCATGTGGTAGCTCCATTTTTAGTAGATTGAGGAACCTCCATACAGCTTTCCATAGAGGCTAGATCAGTTTGCATTCCCACCAGCAATGTAGGAGAGTTCCTTTTTCATCACATCCTCGCCAACATTTGTAGTTGCTAGTTTTTTTAAATATGTGCCATTCTTACTGGTGTCAGGTGGTATCTTATGGTGGCTTAATTTGCATTTCCTTTATTATGAGGGATGTTGAATATTTTTTTCATATGCCTGTTGGCCATTTGTATTTCCCCTTTGGAGTAGGGCAGAGAAATTCTATGATACTATACTGATGGATACATTTGTCCAAACCCATGGATTACACCACACCAGGAATGAACCCTAAGTTCAACCATGGACTTGTAAAGTAGGCTCATCAATTATAATAAATGTGCTACTTTCATGGGAGGTGTTGATAATGGGAGAAATTATGCACAGATGGGGATAGGGCTTATATAGGAAATCTCTCTGCATCTTCTACTTAATTTTACTGTGAACCTAAAACATTCTAAAAAATAAAGGTTTTTTTTTAAAAGGTGCCATTTCAACTCTCGCTTTTCTTTCTTTTTTTTAAAAAAAGATTTATTTATTTATGCATACACAAACTGGGGTCTAGGCGAGAGGTGTGTGTGGGGGGTAGAGGTGAGAACTCACCAGAGACAGAGTAGGGAACAGAACAGGCACGTCTGCTGAAATACACTGCTGAGGGGAGCAGCGGGCGAGGCAAGAGAGGTCTGCTGCGCCATGTGTGTCAGCTCCCAGGCCAGGGATCAAACTCAGGCTGCAGTGGCTGGGACAGCTTGACAGCACCGAGACTTTAACCCCTGCACAACCAGGGAGGCCCTCAACATCTCCTTTGCACAGAATGGCAGCAGATGCTGGGCGGGAAAGGGAAACTGGGAGAGGTAGTCCCTCTGCTCACCGCTTGGCTTCCTCCAGCCGGCACAGGTACTGGTAGGCTACGTTCTGCCGTCTCTGCTCATCCATCTCCTCAGCTGTGAGACGTTCATCTAAGAATGTAGGGGGATAAGGTCAATGAAGGGAATATAGATGAGTGTCTTAGCCTTAAAACTTAACATACTTTCTTAGGCAACTGCTCAGACTTAAAGCATCTCCCACATGCCTGTTCCCCTCTTCCCAGGCGACATCTGGTTCCAATCTTCTGCTCCCACCCAGTAAAGCTAGTCTGCATCCTACAATGGATTATTACTAGAGGAAAAAACATAACTAAAAAGTATAATTTCATGTGGTAAGTGTGATTATAGCTCATGAACTGTCAGTGAAAATGGCAGAGGAAGCAAAGAACTCTACCTATGAGAAGAATCTCAAAGAACAATCATGTGAAAAGGAGTAAAGACAGTTCAACAGAGGAAACCCTATGAAAAAGGCCCCTCATTTGGGATTGAGTGAAAGAAAAAGAGTTTTAAAAGATCACAAAGATATCTTTACTTTCCTTTTGCTACAGGTCACCTGAGTAAGAAAATAATCTCCAGGCTATGTAATAAGCAGACAATACTCTGACCTCCAAATAGGAGGGAGTCCCTTAAATGACACAGCACTCATATTCTGCCTTAGCCACAGCTTCCCTTTACCCCTTTCCCTCAGCCTCTCCCCTATTTCTCTAGACTCCTTAGGAAAAGAGATGCAAAATCAGACAGGATGGGAGACGGTTAAAGACATACACCAAGAAAATAAACTCAAAAGGCTTGAAACGAGAAAACTCAGTAAATCTGTCTTTGGCTTAGCACTTAAAGGAATTCCTATTCTATTTTATTTCCTTATATTGCATGCACTGCAATATGACTGGGGGAGGGGCAGGCCTTATTTGAAGTGGCAGTTAAGCAAGTTACACACACACACACGCACACACACCCCTTCATGCTCAGATTTGAAAGCACTGGCCAATCACAGGAAATCATCAGTTCCTCCAAGGGTGTGTACAAGAAACAAATGTTGGTTGCTAAGCATGGAAAAAAACCCAGTAAGAGAATGATATCACTTCAGAGTTATGAATCCAGGATTGTGAGAGATGGGCAGGACCTTGTACATGCACACAGATTATTGAAAAAAAAAATTGGCATTTCTGCCCTTCTTATGTCTGGAACTAGCTTTCCTTCAACAGATTGGTGGATTTAGCCTTTGCTTTTTGAGACCTATGAAAGGTAAGTGGAAGAAGGAGATTTTGCCTTTCATTCAGAAGAGCGGATGCGAACTTCTCAGCCATCCTATTCTTCCAACCCCAGTCACTCTCTAAAGCATTGAGAGAGCGCGCAGTGGAAGAACTACCTTCATCACAACTACCTTCATCACAATTACCTGTGGCGAGGGAAGACGCACAGCAGTATGGGTTACAAATGCAATTTAGGGCCTCCCTGGTGGCGCAGTGGGTTAAGCAACGCACTATGAAGCAAACCGCAGCCACTGCAGCACGAGTTCGATCCCTGCTACCGGCCAGGGTGGGGACCCACATGGTGCGGCAGACCTCTCCTGCTGTGCCCGCTGCTCCCCTCAGCAGTGTGCTTCTGTTGATCTGCCTGTTCTGCTCCCCGCTCTCTGTGGTGAATCCTCTCACCACCCACACCTCTGGCCTGTACCCCAGTGCTTGTATGCATAAATAAATAAATCTTAAAAAAAAAAAAAACAAATGCAATTTATGCGCCACAAGGGAGGCCCCCAAATAAATCTTTTTTAAAAAGTGAACAGAATTAATTAGATTGAAGGAGGAAGGATTCAGGAATCTGCATTTTAAACAAGTTTCCCACGTAACTCTGACACCCTAAAGTTTGAGAGCCACTGTCTCAAAGCGGCATAAACAAAACACAATAAGGAGTCCCCCAGGTCTCTTTTCAGTGCCCCGTCCCCTGGTGGCGCTTGGCAAAAACGGTAGCCGTCAGTATACTGAACATTAAGGGACATGCAGCCCTGGAGCCCAAGAATTTGAGTACAAGAACAAACTCTTCGTAAGTTCTGACGTGCGGCAGGAAGTCCGGGCATTTCCGAGCCATATTCCGCCCGCTGGAGTAGAGGCTGAGTGCTCCCTCCCAAAGAAACATAGTCCCGCAGCCCTTGCCAAGAAAGCCCCGCGCCCAGCCTTCGCCACGACCGCTCCCAGGACCGCCCCCGATCAGCGGCACCGTTGCTGAACCCTGGTCTCTGCGGGCACTCACAGACCGGCCGGCCGGGGCCCACGCCTTTCCCCTCCATGTTCCTCCTTCTTCCAGGTTTGAATCTCCCGCCGCTGGGCCACCGCCCCTCACCGGCGCCACAGTCCGACAGGGCACTTCCGGTATGTGTCGCAGGGGCCCCTGGGATATGTAGTTTCTTGAGTCAGAGGCGCCTAGCCCGGTGGGGAGACAAAAAAGACCATGGCCCCAGGGTCTCTGGAGGTATCTTGGGCTCTTTTTCCTCCTTTCCTGCTAGCTCTTATTTCAAATGCTGCGTGCCCCTGCCCTAGCCTCTGTCAGGCCTACCTGGCGCTGTGCACTTAAATAGGTGGTGTAGGTGCAGAGATAAATAAGTAGTCAATTCCTTGAGGATTGCTAGATCTGTAAAAAGCAATAGACATATAGTCAAATAAACTAGAGGTCTGTGACATATGGACAATTCTCGTTAGAAGGAGGAGGTAATTTCTGTAATTAGGAGCTGTGACGGACATGCAGGAAGACTTCTTAGTTTGGGTGACGGCTGATGTGGGTTAAAAAGTTAACAAAATTTGGGACTCCCTGGTGGCACAGCGGTTAGGTCTCAGGGCCATTGGGATACCTCAGCCACTGCAACCTGAGTTCCTTCAGTCCCTGGCCAGGGAGGGGACCTACATGGCACAGCAGACCTCTCCTGCCTTGCCCACTGCTCCCCTCAGCAGTGTACTTCAGTAGATCTGCCCTTCTGCTCCCCACTCTGACTCTAGTTAAACCTCTCCCCCTCCCCCCACCCCCTTCACCTCTGGCCTAGACCCCATTTCGTGTATGCATAAATAAATAAAAATCAATCTTTTCTTAAAAAGAAAAGATTTTACGCATATGCGAACTGGGGGACAAGTCAGAGGTGTGGGGGGTGAGAGGATTCACCAGAGACAGAGTGGGGAGCAGAACAGGCAGATCAACTGAAATACACTGCTGAGGGGGAGCAGCGGGGGAGGCAGGAGAGGTCTGCTGGGCCATGTGGGTCCCCTCCCTGGCTGAGGATGAAACTCTTGTTGCAGTGGCTGTGGATGCTTCATAGTGTGTTGCTTAACACTTTGCGCCACAAGGAAGGCCCCCAAATAAATCTTTTTTAAAAAGTGAACAAAATTCATTAAATTGAAGGAGAAAGGAATTCCAGTTAGTGGAAACAGACTGTACAAGAAAGGAGGTGAGTTTGGGAAATTTAAATCAGTTCAGTTTTATAGAACAAAGCTCAACCAGAGAGCGACAGGAATAAGCTTGGAGAGGCTTAGGGCCAGACCCTGCAGGTACTGGGATGTGATCTGGGAGTGGCCACAAGCCAAACAAAGAACACTTTAGACATTGGTCAGGACCAGATTTATAATTCAGAAAGAGTTCTTTTGCAACAGGGGCTTGGAGGGGGGTGAAATGAGGGACAGAGACCAATGGGAAATTGCAGGAAATTTATAGCACAGGTGAGAAATAAAAGGGTCTGAATTAATAAAAATAATTATAATGACTATGTTGGAAAAATTTTGGAATATTACCGAGTAGATATACCTTCTCTGGTATTTCTCCATTTGTCTTTACCCTCATTCCTTACTGAAGCAGCTAGGCAGCCTAGGTTCACGGCCTCAGGAGAGAAGTTTGAAGGGGCAGAAACACAATATCCAGACCTTCAGAGGAACAGAGGAGACCTGGGACTGAGACAAAACTTTGGGAGGGGCCTCCCTGGTGGTGCCTCCCTGGTGGTGCCTGCATCCAATCCCTGGCCAGGATGCTGACCCACAAGGCACAGCAGACCTCTCCTTTCTCACCCACTGCTCCTCTCAGCAGTGTATTTCAGTCAGTCAAGCTGCCTATCTCTGATGAATCCTCTCAAACCCCCCCCCCCCACCTCTGGCTTATACCACAGTTCTTGCATGCATAAATAAATAAAATAAATCTTTTTTAAAAAAAAACAACTTTGGAAAAAGTGGGATTTGAAGAAAATAGGTGTTGTAAGACCAGAAAGGATTCCCCTTTGCGTCCCATCAGGGTGAGGAAGTAGAGATAATCATGGTATTGGTGATTCCTGGTAAGAGAGATCCCATTCCCTGCCTCCTGGAAAGGACACTAGAAGCACCCTGAGAAGGAACTGTTGTGTCATGAGCCAAGAACATTACATGGAAATCCCCCAACCCAGTCACAAAAGAAGTACCTGGATGAGTTACCCCCTCCTCTGTTTGGGCGATGGGCCTCTGGGCCTGAAAAGGCCACATGGATGAGAAGAAAGGGGGTGTTAGTGATCAGTAAATAGGTGGCCAAGGATCATTTGGGCCTTTCCTCTCAAGTCTTAGCATCCCACATATCCCCCCAATTTGCACTCCATCCTGGGAGGAAGGAGGGGACAAACCAAACTGACTTACGTTGTTTCAGCCACCTCGGTGGAATAGAACCTTGAAACAAGAGATACATTTCTGGAATTCCAGACTTATAGATCAACACATGAATTCAATATTTACTATATTGTGGTACTCTATTCAGCATCGTCTTATAAAGACTATCTTTTAATCTTCATAGTACAGATGTGAATACTGAGGCTTAAAAACATCACGCAGTCCAATTCAAACTCAGTCTCATTCCAACCTTGAGTTCTTAATCACCATATATTATCCCAGCTCCAAGGCCATGGCCATGAGATTGCAGAAGAGCGGGTGCTCTGGAGAGAGGTTTCCGAACTAGAAGCTTTGAGTACTAGAAGAAAGGAGGGAATCATGTCTTCCAGGTTTCTAACTCAGAGCCTGGGTATGTGGTTTACCAACTAACAGTGGGAACATAGGATGGGTAGATGTGAGGAAGCAGGAATTTCTCTTGGACAAGCTAGAGATATGCCTTTATAAATGATTGGCTTACTGAGAATGGTGAAATCATAGGAGGGATGAAATGTTCATGGAAGTATGTACAATAAAAGGGGCAGAGTGTTGGGAAACACTAGCATTTAAGAGGTGGACAGAGGCTCCATCAAAGGAGACAGAGCAGTAAACTGTCAGACAGAAGAAGAAAGAGAGCCAGGACACACTGCATCACAGAAACCATGTGAGGAGAGAGTTGCAAGGCTATGTCAGATAAAGCAGGGAGTCAAACAAGAGAGTGATTCCAAAGTGATCACTAGATCATCCAGAGGTCATTGGAACGGGGTGAGAGTACTTGCAGTCCCTGCCTCCTCCCCAACTTATCCTCCCCATCAAGGAGAGTCCCCGAGTGAACAGAGACTGAGTTGTATACTCAGCCTGGGCCAGGCTTGGTGGATCCTGAAGTCCAGCCCGTGGGCAGAAGCCGTAGGCAGCTAGAGGTCCTGCTCCAGGCATGCGCACTCTCTCTGGCACAAGCACCAGGCCCGCACACAGCAGACACTCAGCATAAGCTGTGGGCAAATGCAGGTGATCCCAGCCACTTCCTTCTAATGTTGGTCCTGGCAGAGGCCTCTCTACTTAAAAGAGCCTTTCCCCCAAGTGAATGAGGACGTTTGGTTTCTGATGTGGGCCCCCTTTGGTGAGTTAGGCAGTGGGTGCCTGTTGTCCTGAGGCCTGCTGTCCTCTCATTAAGCAGGACTTGAGACTGCAGATGATTGTAGCCGGGGAAAGGAAAGTGGAATGTGGAGGTAGGGAGGCTCTTGGATCTCCAGGTTTCTCCTGATCACCAACTTTTTACCCTGTTTGCAAATGTGAAACTACCCCATAGAAGCAGAGAGAGAGAGAGCGAGCGAGAGGATGTGTGTTGCTGCGTGTTTGTGAAAGGGTGCGCTCCAGGACAACCCGACCCTCATCAAAGCTTGTAGCCATGGCGTACTGACAGGGACCCTAGGCTAGTGAGACCAGAATCAGAAAACCTGGAGGTCTAACCCCAGCTCAGCCGCAGGGCTGCTCTGCGGCTTTAGGCAAGTTATACAAGCTGAGTCTGATCCTCTTCTTGGGGAAACAAGGGCATGAAACAGACAATCTTTGAGGTTGGCACAAGCCGGTGACTCTTAGATTCGCTACTTTCATTGTGGGACTTGAGGGGTGTGTCTGCAGAATAGGGAGCCCCAGCCACAGGAAGCCTTACCTCCTTCGGTAAGTGCAATGGAATCTAACTATCTGTGCCAAACCACCGTCAGGCTTAAGCACTGAGATAGGACACCTGAACTGTCAATCAAATAATTCCCTAGGAATGAAGGAAGGGCGGTACTTAGTTGTCTGGTAACCCCAGGGGCTCTGAGCGGTGAGCTAGGGGAGGTAACCCAAGCCAGAGGGACCATTCTAGAAAGCCAGCTTCGGAGGAGCCGAAGGAGGTAAGGCTTCCTGTGGCGGGGGCTTCAGACTGGGGTGGGGGAGCCAGGAACACCCAGGGATGAGGGCCTGGAGAGAAGATTTCCTGGGTTTTCTTGGGAGCAGTGGGACTTTCTTTAAAAAGAGAATGTACCGCCTCTGCCTGCCTCTCCTAAAAAAGGAAGAAGAAAAAAAAAAAAAAAAAGGCGGGAGAAGATGGGAGGGGCTAAGAGCTCAGTGACTGGGTCTTTTCCACTCCTTTCCCCTCTCCCGGGAGGAGTGTCCAGGAACACCCTTGGGCTATGAGGTCCTGGGCCCAGAGCAGGATGGCGCCAACCAGCAGACAGAACAGCTGGGACACCGGGTAGAAAGTGGTTTCCCCCTAATATCTGGAGGGGGCAGGCCGTGAAGAAGCAGACCCTGGGCCACTGGACGGCTATTGCTGAGCCCCTTTGTGCCCCTCCTCAGCGTCTTGTGCCCCTCCCTCCCGGCCCACCCCACGCGGGCTCTCCCCAAGTGTTTGCTAGCCTGGCTTGACATCCATCTTGAGATTAGGCAGGCACCTAGCTTCCGAGTGGAGGGCTGCGGGGAGGCGACGCGTGAACAGGCGATGCGGCGGTAGAGGCCGTGTGTGCGCTGTTGATGCAGCGCCCATTTATTCACTCGACAATCTTCTTTTATTACAGCAGAATGTATAGAGCATGAAACGTGCGGCTTAGCCCATTTTAAGTGTATGGTTCAGTAGAACCACCGCTACCATCCAGCCACAGAACTTTTCCTTCTCTTTGATAAATATTTATTGAGAAACTATGGCTGACCCTTGTTCCAAACGGTCGGGAAAGGGCAGCACTGATGTTGTGTGACAAAGGCCGGAAGGGACACGGCGTAGGCGCAGCAGGTAGAGAAGGAGGACCCGGCTGGCGGAGGGGAGGGAGGCTTTCTGAAGGAGGCCGTCACTTGGACCTTGTCTTGAAGGGGACTAAGAATCAGGACATCAGAGCTAGTGTTGATGTGCCCAAGGGGATGAATGAAGCAAAGTGAGACGCAGAGAAACCCTTGACACCTCGGAGGTCACTCTGGGCCGGGGTAGAGCTGAATCGCACTCCAGGGAGCCTGCTTTGGAGGAAGCCCGGGGTGACACATAGATCCCTCTGCTCCCCATTACCAGACATGCGCCCCATGTCTTTTTCCAACTCTGAAGATATACCCCAAGAGCCTGAGCCCAAGCCCTCAAGCTCCAAGAAGAAAAAGAAGAAAAGAAAGTGGCCGCAGCGAGAGGCCAGCATCCAAGCCCTCACCAGAGCTGGCCATGGGGCCCTGCTGGCTGGCCGGAACCACGAAGCTGTGACCAGCTTCCAGAAGGCTTTCCTCCTGGCCACCGAGGACCCACAAACCAGGGACACCCCTGTTCTCCGGGCCTGTGCCTTCAACCTGGGGGCTGCCTACGTGGAGACTGGGGACCCAGCCAGAGGCCTTGAGCTGCTCCTGCGAGTCCAACCTGAAGAGAAGGCACAGGGCGGGAGTCATGGTGACCAGTGTTTCAACGTGGCTTTGGCCTACCAAGCCCTGGGGGACCTGCCTCAAGCTTTGGCCTGGTACCGCAGGGCTCTGGGCCACTACCAGCCACTAGGTGACCAGGGGCAAGCCCAGGCAAAAATGGGAGCCTGCTACCAGGCTCTGGGACAGCCTGAGCTAGCTGCCCATTGCTTGAAGGAAGCGAGCCAGGCCTACGCCCAAGCAGGGCAGCCCCGAGCTGCAGCCTTGGCCCTGGGGGCTGTGGCAGGGTGTATGCTGAAGAGCAGACAGCATGAGGTGCATGAAGTGGTGCAGGTGCTGGAGGAGAGTCGGAGGCTTGCTGAGAGAAGCACTCAGCAGGGACTGCTAGGTGAGGCCTTGGGGAAAGGAGGTGTGGAATCTGGGAGATTTAGACCTGGTAATACTTTGAGAGGTGGGATAGAAGCAGAAGCATTTCTGAGGCTGGGAGAAGGGTTGAGGGCTCCTGACAGAAGGGGCAGGTACACTGGTGCAGCCTCAGTTGCTTCTGACCTGGATACCAGTGACCATGTCACGCCCTCTAGGGCACCTCTACAATGACCTAGGCCTGGGCTACTCCCAGCTCCAGCTGTTCCCGCTAGCAGTGGAGGCCTTCCGGCAGGCCTTGCCCCTGTGCGGGGGGCCAGGAGAGGAGGCCACGGTGCTAAGAAACCTTGGGATGGCCCACAATGCCCTCGGCAACTATCAGGAGGCCCGCAAGTTTCACCAGAAGGCTGCTGATCTGCATGGTGAGTACCAGGGCTGGGGAATGGGACTGTAACCACGGAGATCTGAGGGGTTTCCATCTGGGGCCCCAAGGATAAAAAAGGGAGGCACCTTTAGGACTAGTTATGGGGCTGGGAAGTCCACAACCAGAGTGGGAAGCAGGAGGTGGGCTAGACAACAGAACAGAGGGCTGTGGGCCCAGAGGCTGAGGCCCGGAGTTGGGAAGGCAGCAATAGGCAGAGGGAGGAGCACTGTCCAGGAAGGAAGGCGTGAAGTGGAGCCCAGTGGTTCTTCTGATGCATGGTTCTGAATCACTCTCACGGTTTGCACACACGTAAACGTGGAGTTGTTAATATGAATATGCCTCGCTTGCCTCCTAGGCTGTTGCATAGTTCAAACTGGCCAGGGGGAGGAGGCGTTCAGGCCAAACCGAGGACTGAGCAAGGTTGGGGCCTCTGCGCTGCATCGGCACTCAGGAACACGCCCTCCTTTGTTGGGGTGAGGGGCCTGATGCCCTGGCAGCCCAGGTCCCCTCTTAGGATGGGGCGGTTCTGTCATCAGGCTCTGTGGGGCAGCGGTGGGAGCAGGGCCGGAGCTTTGGCAGCCTGGCGTTTGCCCTGAGCCAGCTGGGGGACCACAGAGCCGCCAGAGACAACTTCCTGCACGCCCTACAGGCTGCCCAGGATGCTGGTGAGACTGAGGGCTTAGCAGGTGACTTGGGGAGGGAGCACAAAAGTGAGAGACCTTGGGGCTGGAGGGGTGACAGACGGATCTGGGGGTGGGGATAACCCCAGAGCGAAGGGTCGGGGGGTGGGCTGCCGTGAGGGGACTGCTTAGCCTCTTCCCCAGGGGACACGAAGGGCCAGTGGCAGGCCTGCGAGGGGCTGGGAGCTGCTGCGGCCAGTCTTGGACAGCATCATCAGGCCTTGCAGCACTATAAGGAAGCGCTGGCCCGGTGCCAGGTGAGACGCTCCACTTGGGGCTCCAGCTTCCCTGCTATCCCTCTGGCTTCTGTCTAGCTTTTCCTTTGCTGGCTGAGATTCCTGCCTGACCCCTTATTTCCACCACATCCACTCATTAAACATGCACTGGGCACATTGTGTGCTGGGTCCTAGGACATCAGTGTGAGGAAATCAGTCTGTGCCCACGATTCTGGGCAGGTGGTGGCAGGACCCTGGCAAAGACACCGCGACGGGGCAGAAGAGACAGAAGACGAAGTCCCCACCTCTCCTCCTTGTCTGATCGCTTCCTTCCTCAATCCCTAGTGGACTGCCCTTTACCTTCTCCCCAGAAGGAGCCAGATTCTGTTCGAGAGCGGCTGGTGGCCAAGCTAGTGGACGCCATACGGATCCACTTAGCCCAGGGTGGGCTGAGCCCAACACACACGCTGGTAAGATGACACTTGAGAGGAGGAGCTGGGGGTAGGGAGAGGTGGCCCAGGGCAGGGGTAGGCGGTAAGCTGAGCAGATGTCCTCAGGGATGCTGTGCTTGACTGCTCATGTGTCATCCATCTCCCCAGGGCCTGCATATGGACTATATGTCATTTGCCACCTAGGGGTGGGCGAGGATAGTGGCACATCTTCAACCCTAGGGCAGTGTCAGGGTTTTGGCTGAGTGGTAATCAGCCCAGAGGGGAAGAGCAAGGGTTGCAATCAACGATCTTCAGCCAAACCCAGGAACCATCATCAACTTGGCTGCAGTTCCTGAAAGGGCCACAGGGTGGAGACAATGCTCCAAGGAAGTTCCTCTCTCCCCACTCTTTCCCAGTGGGAATGGGGATTGTTCGGTCTCCGCCAAGCCTTTCGTCCACCCACCGCTTCACCCTGTCTCTACCTCCCAGCCTCTCTCAACTGGCTGATGTCTCTCCAAATGCTTTTTTCCTCTGAGATACCCTCAGGAAACTTCCCATCCCTGGAATTGAAATTATAGATTAATATTTATTATTTGTATTTAATAGGTTTTATGTCCTACCTTTTTTAAAAGATGAAGACACTGTAGTTATCATTTTCAAGCAACATTAAGTTAGCCTGGTACAGGCAGAGGAATGGGTTGGTGATCAAAAGGCCTGGGTTCTATCCAAAGTCAGCCACCTGCTTTTTGTGACTTTGCCCTGAGGCTCCAGGCAGGATGGGGTGACGATTAGGCCCTGGCTGACCTGACAGTGGACGAGCCTGAACTTTAACTTGAGTGGTACAGTGGGAACCTTAACAGACAAAGGGCCTCAGGCAGGACTTTCATCTCAAGCACAGGGCACACCTGGGTATGTGTCTGGAACATGTTTCTCTGGACCACAGTGTCTGCAGGGAACATATACTCGCACACACCCAGAACCGGGGCGGCGGTTTTTCCCTTCAAACCAATTCCCTTTACTTTCCATCTTTCCCAGAACTCAACTCCGGGGAGGCCCAGGCTCCAGTTGGGGCCTGCCCAACAGATACCCCAGTTGGGGTGGGACAAGGCACAACAGAGGTACAGCACAGGTGAGAGGCAAGGGTGGAGTGTGGGGGATGGCTGTGACCTCTGGAGGCTCTTGAGAGGTGTCCTGGCTGGGGGGTGGTGTGGGCCCTTGTAGAGGACCTGGGGAGGAGGGGACGCGGCTGGGGTGTTGCTCCATCCTGTTCCTGCCTTTATGGATCTTTGGGTGGATGGGAAATGAAGAATCAGAGGAGAAAGGAAGATGGACCAACAGATGTTCCCGTGTTGGCCCCAAGAGTGAGTCACTGTAGGGTGTCCCTGGCTCTGCAACTCCTCCAGGGAAATGGGAGCCCTCTCCCCAGCCCTCTGGTTATACCCATTCCTCCCCTCTCCCTGTGAGACTTCCCCTCCCTGCCTATACTGCCAGTCTCCCAATCTCACCCATCCTGCTCCCATATCTGTTCATCTCTGAAGACCCTAGTTCATCTCCCCTGGACCTCTTCCAGAATGGTCTCTTCCTTCCTGCTTTCAAGGCTTCCTAGCTTCTCAAACTTGCATCTTGGAGCCTCAAGGTTGAAAGCCTACTGCATGCTGGGACCAGGTATGGGTGCTTCTCCTACCCTAGCGCCCTGTTCACCAGTCCTTCTCCCAAAGGCTTCCAACCCTGGGAGCACAGTTCCTTGCTATTTGTTGACTTGGATTCGCTGATGTCTTCTTTTCAGAGTGTCTTCTTCCAGGCAAGGTGGGTCACTCCCATGTCTGGCCTCTAAGCGACTTGGGTTTGCCAAGCACTGTCCCCTGCAGGCATAGTCCTTGGTGCACCCTCCATGTACGGTGACCAGTGCATGCCCTGACACCCGCCCTCCTTGTTCTTCCAACGCTGCCTCTTCACCATGCTGGCTCTTGGTGCAGAGAGGCCTGTGATAAATGTCTGCCCCACTCCATGTAGGTCCAGGGCCCAGGACCCATCTCCCATTTGGAGGCCAAGCCCCCTCCAGAATGGAGAACTCTGGCATTCTCATACCCAGTGGCTCCCAAGTCAATAGGTGGGTCTCTGAAGGGAGGTGGGAGATCTGGGAAATGGATAAAAGTGGTAGGAGAAACGTGGCTTTAAGTGATTTTAATGATTATGTGTTAAAGTTGGTGATGGGGGGGATGGGTTATGTGATCTGGTGCTTTGGGGATATAGCATCTGAGCCCTTGTCTTTGTCTTTAGCAATCTGAACAACCCTCACCCAGCTCCAGAAGCCCAGGGCATCCCATGCCTTCTGCATGGTCTGACTGTTGACCTCAGCAAAAGGGAGAGTCCCACTGACTTGGGGGACATGCAGCTTAAACTTGGTCCCTCCTGCCCTGGAGCCCAGCAGCAGAGGTGAGGACCAGAGAGGGCAACAGAAGTGGATCCGGCGAGGGTGGCCTTCTGCCTTTCCTCCAGTTTCTCCCACTGCAAGCCCCTCCCTGCCTCCTCAGGTCATCCAGACAGCCCAGGGAAGCCCCCAGCAGGAACCCTGAGAGGAGACCCACCCAGTCTTGCTTCTGCGCAATCATGTGACACCCTCCCCCTGGCTGGGCACAGCGTGACCCTCCCCCATACACACCTGAAGGGCCTCTGAGACTGAGCCTCTTCCTGGCTGCTCAGCGTCTGGACAGGAACCTGGCTCAGCGGCAGGGCGCTCCTGCAAGGGTGGGAAGGGACTCTGCAGTTTCGGCGCTGAGGTATTCTCTTTGCACCTTGTTGGGAGCCTGAACCCCATAGGTGAAAGGGAAATGGGTGCATTTCCTTTTTTTCTTTGTGGATCTAAACCTCATGATTGCTAAGGCCCTTGCCAGTTCTAAAAATTGTGGCTTCTGGGTCAAGAAGCTTTGGAGGCACTGATTCTCGCCAGACCTCCATGTAGTCCTAGGGAAATGTGGGGGTAATACTGCAGAAGATGTCTGTAGCCACTTCCTCCCCGGGACTAGTAGCTGCTCTGTGCAGGCTCTCCTCAGCGGCAGGTAGTCTGCGAACAGGCACACCAGGCAGCACAGATATTATGTAACATTTATTGCTCACGTGTAGCAGGCCACACACTCCTCTAAGTGTCTCATGCTGTTTTCTTTTGTAAGCCTAACAGGAGTCCTAAAAGGTTGCTATCATTACCCCATTTCACTGGTTAGAAAAAGGCAGTACAGAGTTTAGTTTGTCTGCCTAGGTCATCCAACTAGTAAGGGAAGAAGCTGGGACTCAAGCCTAGGCCACAAGCACCTTCTAGAATGCAGTGCAGCTCCTCTCCCCCAGCAAAGCCATGCTTACAAAGTGTGTTTACACTGGCTGTAGGTACGAAGGTAACTTGTAATTTAATTAAAAATTATATAAATCAATATGTTAAGAGTGAATGCAAACACTGTTTTTATGAGAAGCAAGTTGAATCCTTAGAGGATTTGATTAAGGTGAGTCACTTTGAAAAACATGAATTAAATGTGAGCAAGATTATTACGAATTATGAAAAAGTAAAATATATAGATGAATTTTGTACATAGATTGCTTCATACACACCATTAAATGTTTGTTCTGCCTTAAGGAAACAAACTGCAAATTGCAGTTTGATGAAGTTTATGTGAGAAAGAAGATGGAGAACTGCAACCACTGATCCCCTCCTCAAAGAAAAGACCCTGGCCACTCTCTGACAGATGGCAAATGAGTGTATATTTTAAGTTGAAATAAAACAGTCCTGGTCATATCACATAAGGGGCTTCTGCTCTACTGTGAACTTCATAATGAGAGTTTGAAGATTCATTAAAATCTCTGTAGAGGACCTACTGTGTGCTGTGTGAACCGGGTGCTGGGGGCACCACTGTTAATCTTCCTTATCTAAATGGAGCTTGTTATCCTGTCAGATATTCAAAATGTCTGGATTAGGAGGTATGTAGCAAAAGACCATACAACAATGCCTTCAAATAGAGAGCTTTATAGTTTTCTCATATGGCTCAGGCCTGCTGTCATGGCTCTGGGGCTTGATGAAGTAGGCTGGACATTGCGCCATCCCCACCATGGGATTTCCATCTCCTGGTCTTAAAAGGCTGCTCCTGCTCCAGCAAAATACCTTCATTTCAGTCAGAAAGAAGAAAAGAGGAAGCAAAGGAACCATTTCTTTATATATATTTCCATATGTCATTACTGCTCATATTTCACTGGCCAGAGTTTAGTCTCATGTGTGTGCCTAGTTGCTGCAAGGGACACTAGAAGATGGAGGGTTTAGCTGGGCAGACATGTGGCCAGGTAAAAGTTCTCTGTTACCAAAAGAAGAAAGGAGAATGGATTACAAAGGACATGTAGCCGCTTCTGCCACAAGGTGTAGCACTGCTATTGGGTCAGGCCAACAGCATCGAGCGCCACTGACTCTGCTATTCAATAGCTGGATTAACTTAGGAAAATTACTTGACCTCTCTGCTACTTAATTTCCTCATCTATAACCTGAGGCTAAAAATACATCATAGGGCTGGCAGGATTAAATTGGATAATACATGAAGCATCTAGAATCCATGTACAGTTCCTAAACAGATCTTGAAGGCATTTCTCACCCCTTCTCCTAAAACTCCAAAAGGTCTGAGGGGCAGCAAGAAGGTAGTCAGGTCTTGAGCATCACCTTCCTGGGCCCAGCCCTCATATGATTGTTTTATAAATTCTGGGTATATGTGGGGGGATATGTTTTGTGTTATTATTTTTATAGTTAAATCTTACCTCATCTCCTCGGAATGAAGTAGCAGTGAATGAAGTAGCCCTCTACTTACACATTTCTGCCTTTGGGGTGGCAGTTCAGGGTAGAACAATACTTAAGAATGCAGACTCTACGTCTAGCTGGCCCCAACAACTGCTATCCCTGTGTCACTGGGTATGTCATTCAACATTCTCGAGCCTCAGTTTTCTCATTTGTGACCCGGGAATACAATGGGGTTGCTGTGAAGATGAAATAAGATGAGTCATATCTGTACCAGACATGCAAAAGTATTCAAAATGTCATCTTTGGGCCTCCCTGGTGGCACAGCAGGTTAAGCAACGCACTATGAAGCAAACTGCAGCCACTGCAGCACGAGTTCGATCCCTGCCGCCGGCCAGGAGGGGACCCACATGGCGCAGCAGACCTCTCCTGCCTCGCCCCACTGCTGCCCTCAGCAGTGTGTGTCAGTCTGCCTGTTCTGCTCCCCACTCTGTCTGGTGAATCCTCTCACTTCCCATGACTCTGGCCTGTACCCCAGCTCTTGTATGCATAAATAAATAAAATCTATTAAAAAAATTTWAAAAAAATGTCATCTTTGTCCAAGAAACATGCTTTGCATTGTTTGAGAAATGAATCTTCAGAGTCACCAAATTAATTCTCTACAACAAGCCTGTGGGGAATTTTGATTAATATATAAATTGAAGCTACTTATATACAGATGAAATGATAAAGCTAATGAGGTCTTGGATAATATCATGCAACTGTAATATACACTGTAGATGTAAATTTGATTTCCAGTGACAATGACCAACAAATACAATTTTCTACCACAATCAGTCTGATAAATTCAATTCCCTACAGCAAACATGTAGAATAAGCATAGCTGGAGGCCAATGGTACATACCATTGATGATAAGTCTTTTACAATTAAAAGGGAGACTGAGAGTAGTGAATTAGTCATGAAATTAATGATCACATTCTAGATACACATATATGCTATTCTAGATACAGATAAATAAAGATGCTAATCTAGATACATGTATCTAGCATAAAAACAGGAACTTCATTCCACCTGGATAGTTATTTTATTTTAATGCTTTAATGGCATCTTCTCACCCATACAAGAGGATGTTTGTATTTTTTAAAGTTTTGGGTAAAAAATCGCGTCCTTCTCTTCAAGGTTTTTTTTGCAATGTCATGACCTGAAGTAAACGGTTTCCACTATATTTTTAATCATGGCATCCTCAACCTACTTATGTTTACCACTTTCTATTTCCACTGTTATGTTCTTGATAAAAAGGGATCACTATTATGAATGATTAGGGAAGTAGTATGCTATATTGATAAGCTGGGTAAGTGAAGGTATAGAGAGGGGAGAAGAATCTTAAGTTATATATAATGCCTAGGAGTGTAAATAAGACCATTCGTTCATTAAACCCTATGTACCAGGCCTATGATAACACTCCATGAAGTATGTACTCTTACTCCATTTAACAGACAGGAAGCTGACACCAGGAGTGCCCAAGTTCATTCAGCTAGTTGGCAGTAAAGTAGGAGCCCAGGCTAACGGCTATGCTAAACATGAATTGCTATCACAGGGCGGTTGGGAGCAAAGCACTTCGGTCCATTTGAAAAAGTGAGGCAGGGCCTCCCTGGTGGCGCAGTGGGTTAAGCAACGCACTATGAAGCAAGTCGCAGTCACTGCAGCACGAGTTCAACCCTGCTGCCGGCCAGGGAGGGGACCCACATGGTGCGGCAGACCTCTCCTGCTGTGCCCGCTGCTCCCCTCAGCAGTGTGCTTCTGTTGATCTGCCTGTTCTGCTCCCCGCTCTCTGTGGTGAATCCTCTCACCACCCACACCTCTGGCCTGTACCCCAGTGCTTGTATGCATAAATAAATAAATCTTTAAAAAAAAAAAAAAAGAAAAAGTGAGGCAAAAACCTCGGGAATTTTGTTCTCGGGAAAGGCGATTGCAAAGCTGGGCGATGGGACGCGGCCGCAACCGAGTGCACGCGCTGCAGAGCGGCCAGGACCGGTGAGTACACAGCGCGCGCCGGGCGGTCCAGGACAGCCTGCAGGAGAGCGCCTGCGCATCGACCTCTGGCGTGGGTGGGGCGAGGCGCCGCGCATGCGCCGCGCCGTGCGGGCCGGGGGCGCGCTCCATGAGCTGGATGTCCGGGTTGCGAGCGCTGTTGGGACTCGGGCTGCTGGTCGTGGGCTCGCGCCTCCCGCGCACCAGAGTCCAGGTCAGCGCCTGTCGCGCGGGATCCACCTGGTGGAGGCCACAGCGGCTGATCTCGGGTGGCCGCGGGGGCCCAGAGGTCATGGCGAGCACCGCGGTGAAATACCTGAGGTAGGCGAGGCGGGCGCTCCGTGCTCTCCCGGACGCTGGACCTGAGTGGAGTGTTCCCCCGGCGGGCGGGACCTGGGACCGCCGCGCCTCCTGCAGGTCCCAGCCCCCGAGGGGCGGAAACTCAGGGCTTTGGGTTTCCTCAGTCAGGAGGAGGCCCAGGCCGTGGACGAGGAGCTATTTAACGAATACCAGTTCAGCGTGGACCAGCTTATGGAGTTGGCTGGACTGAGCTGTGCCACAGCCATTGCCAAGGTCAGTGATGCAACTCTCGACGAGTCACTCACTGCAAACCCCCAGGCCCAGTGGAGTGTTGGGACAGAAGGCCAAGCTCGGGGTTTTTGCCGTCCAAAATCGTTCTGAACGTCCTCTGATTCTGCCTTCAGGCATATCCCCCCACGTCTATGACCAGGAGCCCCCCTACTGTCCTGGTTATCTGTGGCCCCGGGAATAACGGAGGAGATGGCCTGGTGTGTGCTCGACACCTCAAACTCTTTGTGAGTGTATGGGGAAGGGCTGTGGAGGACACTTTGGGTACTACCCAAAAGACAGAGTTGCATTAATCCTTTCCTTTTCTTTCCTCACAGGGCTACCAGCCAACCATCTATTATCCCAAAAGACCCAACAAGCCACTCTTCGCTGCCCTGGTGACCCAGTGCCAGAAAATGGACATCGCTTTCCTTGGTGAAATGCCCTCAGAAGTAGGTGGCTCCAGTTCAGTACCCTTCTCCACATGACCACGCCTGGGTTCTGCTTTTCCAAGTCTCCAGACTGAACTTACCTGCTTCTCTCCCTCCAGATGACATACTCTTAGAGGAATAGTGCCTGGCACAGGGGACCAAAGCATGCTCTTTTAGGAGTGGTGAGCATACCACCACCTCCATCAGGTGTACCCCCCCCCCAGACCACCTTCTCTAAGGCTCCTTTCTCAGCATCTCTCCATCACTCCTTTCATTCTATGGTTGGATCCTCTCCCCCCACTCCATGTTTACTGTTTACAGTAGGAAACACATTACCTGCCCCTAGTAGAGGCTGAAAGGACAGTCATCCTAAACCCTTTCTGCAAAAGTATGTATTGGGGGTGGAAATTTGAGAATTTTTTTCATTTTTGTTTTTTTTTTTTTTTAAGATTTATTTATTTATGCATACAAGCACTGGGGTACAGGTCAGAGGTGTGTGGGGGGTGGTGAGAGGATTCACCACAGAGAGCCGGGAGCAGAACAGGCAGATCAACCTAAGTACACTGCTGAGGGGAGCAGCGGGCACAGCAGGAGAGGTCTGCAGCGCCATGTGGGTCCCCTCCCTGGCCGGCAGGGATCGAACTCGTGCTGCAGTGGCTGCTGTTTGCTTCATAGTGCGTTGCTTAACCCACTGCGCCACCAGGGAGGCCCTCATTTTTGTTTTTAACACATTTTACAGATACCTGATTCCAGAATCTGTGTTTTCCTGACTACACCACACAGGCCAGAGTTACATTTTACAGATAGACTGTGGGGACAGAGAGGGGAACCAGATCATGGCAGAGCCCAAACCTGGGCGTCTAACACCCAGTCTCAGGCTATCCCCCGTAACCTACTCAAGAGCTGGCAGGCACTCAGAAAAGAAAATGTACCTGGATTCAATTTATCTGAGTCAGTGACCAACTTATGCTTAGCTCTAGGCCACAGAATGTTGTCTACATGGGATAAAATTATGTTTATGCCTCTGCAAGTAGTCTGTGGGTAGAAGACAGTCCTCCTGTTAGGGGCTTTGTGCAGTGCTAACTCTGACATCCTTCCCTTTTTCCTGCTTCACCATAGCCCACGTTGATCGATGAACTCTATGACCTAGTGGTGGACGCCATCTTTGGCTTCAGCTTCAAGGGTGATGTTCGGGAGCCGTTCCGCGGCATCCTGAATGTCCTGAGTGGACTCACTGCGCCTATCGCCAGCATCGACATTCCCTCAGGTGCTGGGTCCGTGGGGGTTGGGGGAGAGATTAGGACCCTATTCTGTTTTGAGGTAGACACTTAGGAGTCCTGATTCTTGAAAGCTCAGACCAAGCCTGAAGTTAGCTGACTGTGGTAGACACAATCAAAAGCAGAACACAATCAAAAGCTCCCCATAGCTGGACCCATGTAGCCTGGGGAGTAAAGTTCAGGAGGGCCCTTTCTTTACATGCTGGCTCCAAGAGAACAAAGCCTAGTGTTACATGGAGCTTCAAGGATGTAAGTTCCTCAAGTGGGAACCCAAGGGGCTTCCCACTACTTTAGGACAAGGGGTAGAAGGGACTGGACATGTGGTTGTTACCACTCTTCCTGAATGCTGCTTCCCTTTTCAGGATGGGATGTGGAGAAGGGAAACCCTGGAGGTGTCCAGCCGGACCTGCTCATCTCCCTGACAGCACCCAAGAAGTCTGCAACTCAGTTTACCGGTCGCTACCACTACCTGGGGGGTCGTTTTGTGCCACCTGCTCTGGAAAAGAAGTACCAGCTGAACCTGCCAGCCTACCCTGAGGCTGAGTGTGTCTACCGCCTGCAGTGAGGGACCGTGGGTGGGCATTCTTCCCAATAAAGACTTAGTTCCTCTCTCCCAGAGCTGTGGAGTCCTAGGAGCTCTTCTGGCAACGAAGGCTAATGTGTGGCAAGAGCCAAAAAACAACACTGGAGATGTGGGGCCATCTCTGGGGGGAACAGAATTGGAAAGAGAGGTTATTACAGCCTTTTAGGTATGATGAAAATGACTTTGGCTCCCAAGTGAGGTGTGCTGTCCTTTACACACAACTCTTGGCCTTCGAGGAGGCAGACGGGAATGCCGGACGAGGTTCTCCAGCTTTCTCCTGTTTAACAGTGACAAGACTGGAGAGTCCCAGAAGTTACCTCTTCAAAGGTATATAAGGAAACGCTGAATTGGTATTCAAGACCCTCAGTCTGGGAAGCTGTCAGGACTTACACACAGGCCGGGAGCTTATGCCAACATTTATTCAACCACAGGACTGTTATAATCTAGCAAGCTGTAAGTGGAATCTGGTCCATAACCTAGCTTTGTATGTTCTTCCAGCCTTCGCAGTGTTCCACGGTGCTTTTCACATTAGTCTGCATTTGCAGGTTTTTTAGGCAGGGATGCCCCTTAGGAGGGCCCCTGCAGTCCTGTGCCCCTGGCGCTCTGTCCCTAGCTGCCTGGCCTACAGGCTTCAGCCAAGTGCAGTTCTGGAGCGGTTCCCTCCTTGAAGGGATGCCTCACAGAGGGGACCGGGGACCTGCACGGACTCGTCTTTCTGAGGCTTCAACTCCTGAAAAGGAATGGAGTCCCCTACCTTGTCCTGATCTTCAGTCTCTCTTCTTTTGTTTCTTCTTTTTGGTTCTTCGGTCTGAGCTAGCTCCAGATCTTCCCTCCTCTGGTTGCTGCCACTTCCTCTTCTTACCTTGGCCACTTAAGCCATTGTATGTTTTGCTCTCTGCACCCCCAGTCCTGCCCTCATCTTTATCCCTTCCATCCCAGACCTCCTCTTGGTGCCGTTGTTTTTTCTTCTTGCTTCTGCTTTTCCTATCACCATATTCTCTACTTTCTGCTTTCCTGGTCCCATCATCTACAACAGCCTCCTCAAAGTCCAGGTCCCTCTCCTCCACATGCTGCCGCCTCTTCTTGTGTCTGCTGTGTGGGCCAGCATATGCTCTGCTCTCCACCTCCTCTGTCCCGAGGCCACCTGCAGCCCCTTCACTTCCTCCTCTGTCTGAGACGTCCATCTCCTCTCCGTGGTATTGCCTCTTTTTTTTCCTGCAGGACTGCTTAGTTTGTTCTCTGCTCTTCAATTCCCCAAGGCCCTCTATTCCTGTAGCCTCTTCCTCATTCCCTACAGCTGCTCCCTCACTTTCATATGTGACTTTTTCTTGATGTCTTTTCTTCTTCCTGATGCCCTTCTCGGTGTGTTCTGGGTATTCCTCTTCTGCATTCCTCTCAGGTGCTATAGGCTCTTCCTCCTCTTTGTGCTTCCTTTTCTTTTTCTTTTTTTTGGGTGGCTTGCTTTCAGACTGCAGTTGAGGTGTCCCAGGGTCCTGGCCTTTGAGACGAGCCAGGAAGGCCTGCTCCTGGGCCTCTAACCGAGCAAGCTTAGCCTTCATTGTGATCCCATGACGGGCAGCCCTGAAATAGATGGAACTTAAGTCAGAGGGAGAAGCCCAGGGAAAGCCCGTAAAGAGGTACTGTCTGTTCTTCAGGCAGTGTCACAGATAGGCAGACAGAAGGAATCACTTCCCTGGAGCAGAAAGAGTCAAGTGGCACAGGCCTCAAAGGTGGGCTTATGATGCAGAGGAAAGGAAACCTGAGTAGCTTAACCACTACTTACTTGTGTGCTGTTCGCCCCTCACAGGCCTGGAGCAGCATCTCATCAGTCAGACTAGAGGGGAAGAGAATGAAGACAGATCTGGCAGAGAGGCTTGACCTCTAGCCCCTCTAAAACATTCCTGCAGCTCCTAGTTCCTGTTCATGACCTGGCGCTTTTCTAGGTACAGGGGATACAAAGGCTAGCATGGCACATTTCCACCCCCAAAGCAGCCTGGCCAAGAGTTAGAGTCTGTCCTTTCTCTTGAAATTTGAAGCATCTCCTCCCACATGTCCCAGCACTAAAATGAAGCCTCACATCTTTGGTGGCTTGGACTCCTGGTTGTCATCACTGCAGTTCTCCAAGTCCTTGTCTGGCTTCTCCCCACCTGAAGTCAATGTGGCCATCTAGGAGGGGTCATGGGGGTGGACAAGACCCAGTCAATACCACTGCCATCTCTCTTCCCTCCTAGAAGCCCCCAGGAGCTCACAGCCACAGGCACCACTGTGCCAGCGCCCAAACACCTTGCAGACCCACAAAGAGGTGTGTCAACTACATACTTCAACTAGGCAGAAGGAGGGCTACAGGTCCTGGGGTGGGGTGTCAGGGGAGTAGCCCTGGCTCCCAGCTGTAAGTGGACAAACGAGGAGAAGAGAGGAAGAAATATCCTATGTCATCATGTCTACACAGTGGGACAAACTCTCCCCTGGTATCCCATGGCACCAGTAACTGACAACACACCCACACCTTTGCACAGTACTTTAGTCAGATTAACTGAGAACCTACTATGGGCCAGAGGGTTGGAGATAGAGTGGACGAATAAGAATGAGATGGGAATAGCACAGACAGAACTGACATGGTGAGGTGAAGAGTGTGGCAGAATATGGACCATTATGACAAGTGTTGTCTGTGCTGGAGGAGGTAGCCAGAAAACTGAAGGTGAAAGAACATGATTCCTCCAAAAAGAAGAAATAAATTCCATGTGGCTGAAGTATAAGGTCCCGAGAGAAGCACCAAAAGATGAAGCTAGAGAAGAAGCAAAAGGCATCAAGGACCATGTGAGCCAATCTGATAAATCTGTACTGTGTCGCCCTCGGTCAAAGAAGAGCCAGTGACACTTGTGTTTTAGAGAGTACTCTGGATGCCTGGTGGAGGCCAGAGTGGGTGGGGTAAAGAGTGAGCCTAGGGCCTCCCCTGGTGGCGCAGTGGGTTAAGCAACGCACTACGAAGCAAATCGCAGCCACTGCAGCACGAGTTCGATCCCTGCTGCTGGCCAGGGGGGGG
>JAGFMF010011585.1:1878179-1977099 GCA_019455555.1 Galemys pyrenaicus | reverse complement strand
GCAGACCTCTCCTGCTGTGCCCGCTGCTCCCCTCAGCAGTGTACTTCTGTTGATCTGCCTGTTCTGCTCCCCGCTCTCTGTGGTGAATCCTCTCACCCCCCCCACACCTCGGGTCTGTGCCCCAGTGCTTGTATGCATAAATAAATAAATCTTTAAAAAAAAAAAAAAGAGTGAGCCTAGAGGTGCAGAGTCTGGTTGTGTGGCTGTGGGAGCAGTTAGGCAAGAAATGATGACAGTCTGAACTGGGGGAGAAGATGCCACAGGGATGATGAGAAACGAAGGACCTGGTAGGTCACAGGTGACCACAATGTTAGCTCCCTCCTATTAGGAGCCTGGGAAGCCTGGGCAGTCAGCCTATCTGCTGTTACTAGCCAGGTGGGGCTCTTCAGCAAGCCACTTCCTTTTGGCTACGTCTGTAAAATATGGATGGGCCAGATAAGCTCTCAGGTCTCCTTTGGCTTCCAAGTCCTTTTGAATCAGACATCCCCTCCCTGCCCTCCTCTGGCAGCTCTTGACTGGGCTCTGCAGCCCACTCCCCACTGCCACCTGCTCAACAGCTGGTAGCAATTCATGCAGCCCCGAGATCTCAAGTCTCGCTGAGGCTCTAGCAGGCTAAGCAACAGCACATTCTCACCATGTTAGGACGGTTCTGAAAATAGCACATACGAGACCCCAAGGGAAACAAAGGAAAAAAGGACAGCCCCCCTCACCTCCGACTATTACCTTCACAAACTTCTGATACAGCAAGTTGGGCTTGGGATGGCTGTGACGGGGGGTCTCCGTAGATAGGCGCCTTATCTGTACTCCATCCTGTGGGGAAGTATCCGTGAGTGGGTCTTGCCATGTCTCCCTCCCCTCCACATACCCCACAGACCCTCATTTCGTGTGCCTGTCTGTAGAGTGCATACCTGATTCGTTTCCACTACCAAGCTGGCAGCAGTCTTGTTGAAGAGCTCATTCCACCAGTGGTCTGTGAACTCCTTGGCAGGGTCGTGTCCCACCTGCCAGAGGAAGAAGTCTAACCTATGAGGACCCGTCCCCTGCCCATAAGGGTCCCCTTTCCAGGCCTTCCAAGTCTTACCCCATGAGTGTCCTGTTTCAGTGTCACCCTGAGGGCCTGCGTGATTCCATTCTCCTTCCGGCCCAGACCTTTGCCTACAGAGGACAGGGAGTGACGTGGCTTGTTCAGCTGCTTGCTCCGAGCCCTCACGAAGCACCTTCACACATGCCACTGCTTGCCATTCCACACACCTACCACTGGGCAAACCCCACCCTCTCAGAAGCCCTCCCAGGCCCACTCTTTGTAGTACTTCTCCACACAGTCCCCTGCCTTCGTCTGAGCCCAGACTATCTTTTCCTTCACAACTCTCAGGATAGAGGTCATGTCTCTTTGCCCCTTTCCCAGTCCCCCCAAACACTTCTCTCTCACTCTTCACATTAGTATTCTTCCACTCTTCCCTTTTCTGGAAGAGTCAGACATTTCCTTCTTTGAAAAACTTCCCTTTAAGCTAGCTTTTCCTTCTACAGCTGAATGGGCTACATGGGGTAATCCAGAAAGCTACCACTTCCTGGGGCAGAGGGTCAGCAGGGAGTGGAGTAGGGAGGTGGAAGGAGCCCTGTTGGGATCACCTTGAGTCCATCCATGCTTTAGCAGCTGCTCCTCGGCAAACTTCATCCCTCGACTCTTGACTTCTGGGGTGATACTCATGGTGAGAAGAATCGCTGTCCTTGGGCTCTCACCAAAGAGGTCACTATCATTCCTTTAAGAGGAAAGGAGAAAGGAAGCTCCCAAGTCATCCATCTACTCCATCCTGAGCCGGGGAAAAGGCAAAAGAAGGTGGAGCCCTGGTCCTTGTGTTACAGGTCCCAATGCCAAAGAATGCCCTTAGCCTTTAAGGGAAAGAATTCTCCAGAGAGAGCTAGTTGTAGCTGAACCAGGCAAGACTTTATCAGAGACTCATGAGGGAACCATTGCCTGAAAGGAGAGTTTAACTTCACTCCTCAAGGGAGTCAGGAGGAGATGTTTAAAGGATAGGTTTAAGAGGCAAGGTGGAGAGCAGAGGTGGGGCAGAGCAGAACAGTCACAGCTTGTTCTGGTTTGGGCTATCCCCAGGCACGTGCAGACAAGGTACATTCCAACTGCACATGTGGGCTCTCAACTTTCTCCCTCCAGGAAAAATGAGATAATCATTAGTCAGCATCTAAGGCTTTTTATTTATCATGGGGCCTTATGTCAGTGTTTAGACAGGGCTCCTCCGTCCACGATCTAGTCCACCTGCTCAAACAGGCTGGGGACCACTCATCCTTTCTTTCACTGAGGCTCTCACTTGGGCAACTCCCCGTCTAACCAGAGAGAGATCAGTATGTCAAAAAATCAAGCAGAACTGGTATTATGGTAATACCTCAGTTTACAGGGAGCTCGGGCACACCAGCCTGTGCTAAGGCTTTACATAGGCTATTTCATTTAATCTTCCCAGCCCAATGAGACATACTGAATTTTATGTTCAGGAAAGTATGACTCTCATTTTACAAGTGGGGAAACTAAGGCCTAGCGCGGTCTTAGGCAACTTGCTCGAGGTCACGCTGTTCACATGTGTGGAACTCAAACTCAGGCAGCTGAGTCCCCACTCTTCACCATCACCTGATAGGCTCTCCCACAATTTACCACCACATAAAGACAAAGCAGTAGATGCTTGTTAACCTGAGTTACAGGATAATGGTACTTAACAGAGCCCACAGCCTATCCCCATGCCCAGCATTTACACCGTCCTCCTAGTGTGGCACTACCCACCTCTCCTTCGCTGCCACTGCCTTTCCATTGGAAAACCCCTTTAGAAACTGTCCATGGGCCTCCCTGGTGGCGCAGTAGATTGGGCGGCGCACTGTGGAGCAGACGGCAGCCACTGCAGTACGAGTTCGATCCCTGCTGCCGGCCAGGGAAGGGACCCACATGGTGCGGCAGACCTCTCCTGCTGTGCCCGCTGCTCCCCTCAGCAGTGTACTTAGGTTGATCTGTCTGTTCTGCTCCCTGCTGTCTGTGGTGAATCCTCTCACCCCCCCCAACCTCTGGCCTGTACCCCAGTGCTTGTATGCATAAATAAATAAATCTTTTAAAAAAATTAGAAACTGTCCAGCTGCAGTTAATGCATAGCAGGTGGGTTACAAATATTATCATCCTATCTCATTTAATTCCAACAGTCCTGTCAGACGGTATCACCCTGATTTTATAAATGAGGAAAACGAAGTTTGGGTTTTCTATCTAGGGTTACATGTGCTCAGGTTGCCTGACTCCAAAGTAATTCCTCTTTATAACATATCATCAATTAGTTGCATTTCTTTACAGTCACTCAGATGCTTCTCCTTTTGAACCCCAGAATGACATCCAATTTATACACTGAATTTACCTCTGAAATGGTTAAAATGGCTTACCACACAAGACATACAAAATTACTGCTGCCGGTTGGGCTCACTAAAGATAACTTGTAGTAAGACCATTTATTACAGTCATTGCAGACCATTTTTAAAATTTCAATGGCACTACTGGAAAGATCCAGTAGCCTTCCAAAGTGACAATTCTGAGGGGTTAAACTTCCATTTGAGTTTAAGAAGGTATAGTGGGGCCTCCCTGGTGGTGCAGCGGGTTGAGCGCCACACTGTGAAGCATCTGCGGCACAGCAGCAGCACAGCAGTGCAAGTTCCATCCCCGGCCAGGGAGGGGGCCCACATGGCGCAGCAGACCTGTCCTGCCTTGCCCAATGCTCCCCTCAGCAGTGTATTTCAGTCCATCTACCTGTTCTGCTCCCCATTCTGTCTCTGGTGAACCCTTTCACCTCCCATGCCTCTAGCCTGTACCCCAGCTCTTATATGCATAAATAAATAAATCTTAAAAAAAAAAAGGTATAGTAAGCATGCTTAAAAAAAAAATCAGAAACACTATTAAGTCACCCCTCCTAAACATTATATGTTATTAAGACTGATGCTCATATTTGGCTATTTAAAAAGGTGAGTCAGTGCCACTTGGAACAAAAATGGATGGATCTTGAGGTGATTATGCTAAATGAAATAAGTCACAAAGTGAAAGACAGATACTAGAAAGTTTCACCTATTTGTGGACTATAAATAACTAAAGAACACAAACTGACAAGGCACAACAAAAATAATTTTTAGATTCTGAAAAATATGCTGGTTACCAGAGGGAATGGGGGCACAGAGGCGGGAACAGGGAAAGGCACGGGATAGGACACTAACCTGGGTGTTTTGGTGGAGGATGAGTGAAGGGTGCATATAAGGAGGTGTGAAAATGTAGCCTCAAAGTTATACAGAGATGTAAGTGATTAATAGATTTGAGGGAAAAGGAAAAAAAATAAGAAAATGATCTTTTCTTTTCCTTAAACAAATACAATGAAATAAGTAAAATCCAAAATCAAATAAAGTGACCCCTCTGCTTAGCTATGAAAAATAGCAAATTCAAGAGGACTCCTATATCTATCCATTCACATATCTACCGGGAGGGTCAATTATTCGAAAACCTTATTGAGAGTACTAAAAGAAAAGCATTGAGTGAAGAAATGGCAGACTCTTGCTTCTTGATATTGTAAGAGAGGTAAAATTCAAACACTAAGTCCTTTAAGAACTCCTGAAAAATACGTTTCTTTTCTGATCTGTCAGGTCCTAGACTCTAATCATCATAATAATCATTAATAACACTAGCACTGATGCATTTACTCAATGCCAACCTGTTGCGAATAGCCTCACACAAATTATTTAAGCCTTCCAACAGCCCTATTATGAAGCGTTGTCATAATTTACAAATGAAGAAATGACACGAAGAGATTTAGTTACTTGCCCAAATCGAAGAGCTAGCAATTAAGAGGATCAGGATCTCAGACCTTCTGGAACTGCTGCTCTTAATCACTACACTCCTCAGTTTTCTATAGCTCTCTCTGCTTCCTGCTATAAAGCTTACCACAGCCTATCCCTGTCTCAGTAATTCGAAACGAGACACCCTGGAAATCAGAGGCAGTAGTGCACTTAACACAGCCCTAGAAGTCGAGAATGCGGGACCGCTTCCGGCTTACAATGGTAAACACACGGGCAACTAGGTCCCAGGCTGTGCGTCTCAGTCTGCGTAAAAGCTGCAAGCACACTTTCAAGAACTGCCTTCGTTCCAGTCAACTCGAATTTTTTGTTAAGTTATGGAGACCAAGTGGTCCAGGGCCACTCTTAAGCGATTCTAGAGCCGGCTAGTCTCACCAGGTCTAAATTCCAGCCCTCCTGCCTCAGCTTCACGCGCGTAAAACTACTCTTTAGCTGTCACTTTTGCTCCTGAGGTCGGACTCCTGCTACTGCCAATAAGAGGGGCCGCCGAGCCTCACTTACCGTTTGGCTGGATCCTCTCCGCGGAAACACGTGCCAGACCCGACACAGGCGCCGCCACCTTCCCGGAAATGTCGTTTGGGTCCTTCTAGGCTGTCGAAACCATAGAGACGCAGGCTGGACCCGAGTACCGGTCCTCCCAGGACAAAACAGTTGCGGAAGACGGAAGGCTGTATGGTTGCTATGGAAACCCGGCCCCAGAGCGAGCCATCTCCCGAGACGTTCTACTTAATTCCCTGCAGACTCCGCCTGGCCAAGGAACTTAAGTACTAACTGACCCTCTGCCATGGGGTGAACAGCTTTGGCCGCCTTTCTCTTGCGTGATGAGAGGCGCTAGGAATGAAAGCTCTAGGGGAAAGCATCTAGAATAGCCTGAAAGTTCCATGAAGGCAAGGAAGCGCAGACCTGACTGGTGCCTTAGCAGCTCCAAACAGATTGATCCATTTTCAATCCCACGCCGGTTTTGTAACGGGGTCGTCCCAGGAAAGGGGGAAGTTCCAGAATCCTGGTTCCGCCCTAAGTGGGTGGAGCTAAGAAGAAAAAAATTCTGCGGGGGGGGGGGAGCAAGATGGAAAGCAGCGAGGAGACCTTTACATGTAAAGCAAAGCCACAGTAAAAAAACTTGCGCTTGCGGAGGTTAGCAATGGCAGCTTTCATCTTAATTTTAATTTTGCTCTTTCCCTCCCAGATTTGTCTAACTCTTTCTGACCCTTTTCTATGGGTCTCTACTAAAAGGTCCTTTAGACGTGTGGCAAACTTTTAAATCTTGCTTTAGGCCAATCATATTTAGCTAAACTTCTACCCTCAAGAAAATAAGTAACTTTGGATGCTTAACTTAATCACTATGTTCTTTATCCTTTCTGTATTGTACCCTAATTGTATTAAAGTTCCTTTCCATTAAAAACCTTATGTTGTCTTAATGCGGCGAATGGCAAAACCCATTCAAAGAAGGCAAGTTTGGGAGTTCTGGGGTGCTCCTATCCCTGCCCTGTAACAGTTTCGTGGGCTCCTCTGACAGTTTCCCTGCCTCTAACACACTGAACTGGGAAGGGAAGGAATATGTTGCAAAGTCAGCCAGAGGAGTAGCTCATGTTCCATCCCCACAAACTGTTCCAAGGCTTCACAGAGCCACACAAGAACTAACACTTGAAAAAAACATCCAGCTTCCCGCCTCTATGTCAGTATTTCTGGTAACCCAGTTTCCCCCGGGAGCTCAAAGAGAAATCGCCATCTTGTCACCCAGCTCCGTATGTCATACTCCTTTAGCCCTATAATTTATTTTCTGTAAAATTAATTTTACTTTTAAAATATGTCACAACAGGGATGCTACTTTATCTTGGTTAGTAGAATTTTAGACATTTGCAGGAGGGATGCAAAGGTAGTTCTGAGGCTGGATTAAATAGAACATTCCGGGCCTCTGGTGGTGCAAGGGCTTGAAGCACAACACTAAGAAGCATCCGCAACCACTGCAGCATGAGTTCAATCCCCGCCAGGGAGCTGACCCACCTGGTGCCGCAGACCTCTCCTGTCTCACCCGCTGCTCCCCTCAGGATTTCAGTAGATCTGCCTGTTCTGCTCTCCAATATGTCACTGATGGATCCTCTAAACCCCCCACTCCTCTGATCTGTATCCCAGTTCTTGTATGCATAAATAAATAATCTTTTTTAAAAATAAAAAAATAAATAGAACATTCTACGAATAGAGTCAGGGCTGAGTCTTTTTCTCACTCTGCTATAGTTGTGTGACCTTGAAAAGGTCAAGGTCACCCTTGCCCCTGGCCTGCCTGTACGATTAGCATATTAGGCTACTTCAACCATTTTTACAAACTTGGTTTTAACTGTGTCTTCGGGCCACTGAGAAAATTCCACACAGGACTTCCATCATCTCCCTACCCTTATCTCTTCTACTGTTCTGTCTAACTATTTTTACATATTATTCTGGACATAAGAAGTTTGAAATTCCTGAATGAGGCAACCTCCCTTTCCAGTCTACAATTTCTGTGTGACACACTGCAGGCCTCTCCAACAATCTAATGACCATAATCTTTCGACTCAAGATTTCTAGCCTGGCCTAGGATCTTGAATTCTTCTTCTGCCTTACTCACTCAATAAACATTTAAGCATCTCCTGTGAACTATAAGGTAGAGGTATAAAAATGACCATCCCTTTTCCTGTTGGGACTCTCACTCTTGTAGGGGCTGTAACAAGTCCCCTTTATATCTCTGATAAGAGCTTTAGTAAGGTCAGGACACAGTGCTGTGGGGGTAAAATGAAAAGCAGCTGGGCCCCAGTGAGCTTCCAGAGGTGCCTCCTTGAATGCCACAGGCCTGTCCCCCAGTTCTTGTATGTATAAATAAATAAATCTTTAAAAAAATACATGAAAATCAGGCCTTAAGGAGTTTGAAATTTCTAACACCTCCTCATAAGAGTAGAAACAAAGGACATTATGAGAGAAGAAGAATACATGAATACTCTAAAGGAAATGATCTGAAATGCAGACTTAGCAAGATGCACAGAAATCGTTATTTATTACACTAATATAGATTTAAAATGGAAAATTTTTGAAGACCCTAAATATCTCACAACAGGAAATGGCTAAATAAATTATAGTGGCTAAATAAATTATAAACCATACAATAAACTAATATGTAGTCTTAAGAAATGATGTTGAACATCTCTTGTAGTCAGAGAAATGCAAATCAAAACCATTTTTTAAAAAGATTTATTTATGCATACAAAAGTTGGGGTACAAGCCAGAGTCCCATGAGGTGAGAGGATTCACCAGACAGAGTGGGGAGCGGAACAGGCAGGCTGACTGAAACACACTGCTGAGGGGAGCAGCGGGTGAGGCAAGAGAGGTCTGCCACGCCATGTGGGTCCCCTCCCTGGCCGGCGTCAGGGATCAAACTTGTGTTGCAGTGGCTGTGGTTTGTCTCATAGTGTGTTACTCAATCCACTGCGCCACCAGGGAGGCCCAAAACCACTTTTTAATACCACCTCACACCAATGAGAATGGCACATATCAAAAAAACTAGCAACAACAAGTGTTGGCAAGGATGTGGAGAAAAAGAAACTCTACTACACTGCTGGTGGGAATGCAAACTGGTCCAACCACTATGGAAAGTTTGAGATTCCTCAAACTACTAAAAATGAAGCTCTCATATGATCCAGCAATCTCATTCCTAGGAATTTACCCAAAGACACAAAAAGACTAATTCAAAAGGACACCTACACACCTATATTTATTGCAGCACTTTTCACAATAGGCAAGCTATGGGAACAACCCAAATGCCCAAAAATAGATGACTGAATCAAGAAGATGTGATGTATATATATATATAGAATGGAATACTATTCAGCAATCAAAAAAGATAAACTCATGCCATACACAGCAACATGGATGGAGCTAGAAGGGATTATGCTCAGTGAAATAAGCCAGAAAGAAAAGGGAAAATTACAGATGGTTTCACTTACATGAAGAATGTAGAGGAAACAAATAAGGGACTAAATAAAAAAATAATTACCATAAATTAAAAATCAAAATCAACAGACAACTGTAAATCTGAGATATTCCCTAGGGGAAGAGGGGGGAGCAGGAACAAAGTGGGTGGGAAGAGACCAAGGAATTATGGTGATAATGCACAGGTGAATTGGTGATGGGAATTTCATGGGGACGAGAAATACACACTGTACAAAAATGAAAAACAATGTAAAATATATATATAATTTAAAAAAGAAATGATGTTGAAGTATAAAGATTAACTTGGGGAAAATGTCTGTGATGTAACTGGAGTAAAAAAGGCAGATACCAAATGTTACCTATAGTAAGAGTCTAACTATGTTAAGAATCCATAGGGAATAGCATCAAAAGGAATAAAGACACTCAGAAATTTCACAAAATATAACAGACGAAGTTCAAGACTTATACACTGAAAACAGTAAAATGCCATTGAAAGAAATCAAAGAAGACCTAAATAAATGGAAAGACACCTATGTTCACGGATTGGAAAACAGTATTGTGAAGATCCCAATATTCTCCAAATTGATCTACAGATTTAACGTGATCTGATTTATCAAAATCCCAGCTGGCTTTTTTGTATAAATTGACAAGTGGATCCTAAAATTCACGTGGAAATGCAAGAGACCCAGAATAACTAAAAAATTTTGAAAAGAACAAATTTGAAGGACAATACTTCCCAATTTCAAGTTACTACAAAACTACCGTTATTAATACTGTGGTCCTGGCATGGGATAGCCACATAGATCAATGAAATAGAATTGAAAATCCAGAAGTAAACCCATACATTTATGAGCAGTTGATTTTCAACAAAAACGCCAAAAAAATTCAGTGGGAAAATTGAATGACAAATAGTGCTAAGACACAGAGAGCCATTTGCATAAAAGAAAGAAGTTGAACTCCCTATGTAGGTCACACCATATGCAAAAATTAACTCAAAATGTATTAAAGACCTAAATGTAAGAGCTTTCAAATACTTAAAAGATAACAGATCTAAAATTTCCATTATTTTGGATTAAGCAATAATTTCTTAGCTATGACTCCAAATGTACAAGCAACCATGGGGGGAAAAGAAATAAATTGGATCTCATCAAAATTAAAAACTCTTGGGCCTCTCTGGTGGCCCAGTGGGTTGAGTGCCTCACTGTGAAGCATCTGCGGCACAGCAGCATGAGTTCGATCCCTGGCCAGGGAGGGGCCCCATATGGAGCAGCAGACCTCTCCTGCCTGGCCTGCTGCTCTCTTCAGCAGTGTATTTCAGTCTATCTGCCTGTTCTGCTACCCACTCAGTCTCTGGTGAATCCTCTCACCTCCTGCAACCCCCCCCACACCTCTGGCCTGTACCCCAGTGCTTGTATGCATAAATAAATCTTAAAAAAAAAAGAAAGTAAAAATTCCACAGAATGGGAAAAAATATTTGCAAATCAATGTCTGACAAAGTTCTAATATCCAAAATACATAAAGAACTCTTACATCTCAACAATAATAAGATAATACAAGTTTAAAACAGGCAAAAGACTTAGATAGACAGTTCTTCAAAGGAGATATGCAGATGTCTAATAAGCACACAAGAAAATGCCCAACGTCATTAGTTATCAGGAAAACTCAAATGCAAATACAATGAGGTACCATTTCACACCTACTAAGATATGGAGAAACTGGAATGCTTACACTGTGCTCCTGGCAGTGTTAAATAGTCCTGGCATCTTGGAAAAACAGAAACTGCCTATTAATTAATTTTTAAATTTTATTTTAAGATCTATTTTTATTTATCTACGCACACAAGAGCTGGGATGCAGGCCAGAGGCGTGGGGTGTGGCTGTACGAGGATTCCCCAGAGACAGAGTGGGGAGCAGAACAGGGGGATCTACTGAAGTACACTGCTGAGGGGAGCAGCGGGCGAGGCAGGAGAGGTCTGCTGCGCCATGTGGGTCCGCTCCCTGGCCTGGGATTGAACTCATGCTCAGTGGCTGGTAATAGCAAGGGGTTAAGTGCTGAAATTTAACCCCTTGCACCACCAAGGAAGCCCAGTGCCTATTAAATTCAAACTGAGGGCTACTATGTGACTCACTCCGTTCGTATCCATATATGCAAACATATCAAAAACATGTCTATACAGAATGTGTACACAAATGTTTCTATAAGCATTATTTATTGTAGCTGAAGAGTGAAAACAAACCAAATATCCATCAGTCAGTGAATGGATAAACAAAGCATGCTAGATCCACTCAACTGAATATTATTCAGTCATCAAATGGAACATACCAGTCCATGGATAAGCCTTGAAACATGTTGATTGAAAGAAACCAAACACAAAAGGTCATATAAGATAGGATTCCGTTTATATTCAGTGTGCAGAATAGCAAAGTCCATTGCACAAGTCAGTTAGGGAGAGGAAAATGGAGAGTGACAACTAATGGGGAAAGGGTTTCTTTTTGGGTTGATGACATTTTCTGGAATTAGATAGTGGTGATGGATAAACTTATGAATACACTAAAAACCCACTGAGTTGTATACTTTAAAGGGGTAAATTTTATGATATGTGAAGTATATCTCAAAAAAAAAAAAAAGAAAAAAAAGACACAAGCACACCAAGATAACAGAAGAACAGTAAGAAGTTATAAGCAGCCATTCCTAGATGAAGGGGTGATGAGTGTTTGTCCTTCATGTCTTTCCTCTGATTTTCAGTTTTTCTAAAATCAACACTTTAGCAGATAAACTTATTTAAAAATAGCAAATTAATTTAAATCAGAGTTCCTCAATGCTGAGGGACCTGGTGCAGAAAAATTTCTCTTGGAAGAAAAGTATGACTGGCAACAGGGGAGAGTGTAAAGAGGAAGTAGTGTGGCCCTGGGTCATCAACACTCTAACTCCTTCCCAATATTCTGGAGCAGAATAAATCCTAAAAATTAAGATATGCATTTTTTTCTATACTGAATTTAAATCTATGCACTGTGTTATAAAAACCACAGGATTCCATGTTTGTGATTCATAAACTCATGTTACTTTTCCTCCACAGTTTCTTGGTTATTTTTTGTTAGTGAAATCTGAGACTGTGGGCAGAGAAAATAGCTTGAGGCTACAGCTACAATGTGGGCTCTCTAAAACTTTAACTCCCAAATCCTGACAATGTTTACCTACTAGAGTGTTTACTTTTTCTCTGCCACAGGGTCTCACAGGGTTTTTCTCTGGTGGATAGTATTTCCTAATCCTCACCCCTGGCAGTTTCTAGCTTTCCTTTCTCATTACCATCTGAGTTCATGATAATCAGCACATTACAATCCCTTGCGGACAGTGCTTTACTATTTAAAAATTGTGGGTTTTATTTAAAATAGTGGTTTATAGTTTAAAACATCATTTTCACAAACACTGTCATATTTGATTCTCACCCTAATGCCACTTTGCATGTAATTGTCCCAATTTGTAGGTAAGCGGCCTGAGGACCAGACAGCACAGAAAAGAGAAAGTGAAGAATTCTGTGGTCTGGATGTAGTTCTGCTAAACATTTATTTCTCTTTGAAGCTCCATTGCCATTGCCCCTGGGTGCTATTCTTCTCTTTGGTCATTACTGGTTTGAGTCTTACATCATCATCCCTCTGTTCTTATCTCTGCCTTTCCCTGGTGTAAGGAACATGGAGTAACTCAGGTTCTTTTTCCACCTCTACACATCCATTTAACCACAGAGAGCTGTAACTTTGAGAGTGCCTCCCCTGCACAGCAATGTATCAGTTACGTGAACAAGTAACAGAATAAAGGGGGCTGGGAGGCTCCATTGCTGCCTGCCTGCCTCGAGCCTGTGTACCGGCTTCAGTACTAAAGGCACGACAGAGGGGTCTCCCTGGTGGCGCAGTGGGTTGAGCGGCTTACTGTGGGGCGGGTCGCAGCCACTGCAGCATGAGTTCGATCCCTGCCCCGGCTGGGGAGGTGCATGAGTTCGATCCCTGCCCTCGACTGGGGAGGTGACCCACATGGGGCGGCAGACCTCTCCTGCCTCGCCCGCTGCTCCCCTCAGCAGTGTATCTGCCTGTGCTGTTGCCCGCTCTGTCTGGTGGATTCTCTCACCCACCGCACCTCTGGCCTGTGCCCCCGTGCTTGTATGCATAAATAAATACTAAATAAATAAATTAATTAATAAATAAATAAAGGCACGTCAGATATACCTAAGGCTGCGAGATTCTTTTCCATTTGCCTGAATCAACAGCGAACTTGCCTGTCCTGGGACCATTGTACAAGTCCTGGCCTCAATATCTCCTTCTTGGAAGCCATGACCCCCAGAGTTCGTGAATGCTAGTTGCTGCAGAGGTGGCTGGGAGAAAGGGGAATAGGAAGGCAGAGTACCGTGCTTGTTGTTGCTTCTACAGTCATCCTAGAGGGATGTATATTTCAACAAGGTAGCTTACACATCCATTTGAGTTACTTTTTTAATATTAAAGAAAATGAACTGTTTCCAGATATATTAGTAAAAATGCTACGGAAAGACTTCTGAAAGGGGCAATATAAAAGATACCAGCTCTAGGGCCTCCCTGGTGGCGCAGTGGGTTAAGCAACGCACTATGAAGCAAACCGCAGTCACTGCAGCACGAGTTCGATCCCTGCTGCCTGTACCCCAGTGCTTGTATGCATAAATAAATAAATCTTTAAAAAAAGAAAGAAAGAAAGGGAAGCTGCACTCCTATATTAAAAAGTAAAATAAAATAAAAGCTATCAGCTCTAGTGGTGGTAGAAGACTTGACAAGCTCGTGGGTCCGGGTGTGTATGCCGGCTGAAGAATAACAGCTGCCACACCAAATGTGAGCGCAAGCAAGTGTGGATTGACTGAAGCCAGAGGAGGGAACTGCTGGCAGCAGGAGGGGCCCCAGGGAGAATGCCGCTCCACTCCAGCCCTGTCTACGACTACATGCTGGTGGACTCCTGCTGTTCCACGTGCCAGACTACCAAGCAGGCATTAGGTGCCCATGAAGTCTCCTGGTGGCTGTTTTTCTCTTCCCTAATTATCCTGTAACTCAGCAACATTTCAATAAAACACTTGTATTTTCCAGGAAGCTGTTTTGTTCCTTCTGTTCCTATATTGTTTAAAATCACTGTCCTGAGTCTCAGTCTTTCCCGTTCCCCCAAGTTCTCCTGGTCTCAGCTCCTCTCAGTGGGAGCAGAGGTAGGAAAGAGGACCCATCCATTTGCTGGAGAGAAAATAGCAAGAATTCCCAGTCTCATTCTTTTTTCAATGCTCTGAGGCCACAAATATCAGGAAAATGCTTTGAGAATTGGAGATGCCCTCTCTCTGAACTAGAACCAAGTACACAGAAAGAAAAAAATCTGAAGATGTCCCCAGAGTTTTGAGGTCTCTGCTGTAGCATTTGCATTTCTGAACACCCTCCAGCCTCACATGAACTGTGATCCCCCACAGGATAGGCATAGGACACCCAACTGGGTGTTGAAGTAGACACTCAGCAGGGCTAGAGAAGAGGGCTTCAAGGCAGCCTTCTTGTGCCACCTGCTGGCTCTCTGATGTACTGCATGTTACCATTTAAATCACGATTTAAAAATTAATACACAGCACATAAATATATAAATGTCCCAAAAGTTTGAAAGGAAAGCCAACAAAATGTTAAAAGTTATTTTCCAGGTGTAATAGTATTAAGGGTAATTAATTTTTTTTGTTTTTCAAGTTGTCTACAATTAGGTGTGTCATTGTGTAATCAGTTATTTAAAAGGCAATTAAAAGTTGTCTTCCTATTAAAAAACATACTGTGATTCATTCTGGCTTAATTTTTCATTTATTTCTTTATGATTTATGGAATTTATTTACATTATAGCTGATTTCCTTTTTTCAGATAGTTAATTGTTCCAACCTCTAGCAACCCAAATGTCCATCAATAAGCAACCCTTTAAGTAAGTCACACTTGCAGTTACACTGTAGCCATCCAATGGAATATTAGGCAGAGATGAAAAGTATGGAAGAGCTTTACATCAATTGCTGATAGTACAGGTGTTCACAATATATTACTAGATGGAAAAAGCAAGGTAGGGAATACTTTTTCTAAGATCTCAATCAGACTTTAAAAATAAATGATGAGATACATTTACCAAAGGTTTAATTGTTCTTGGGGGACTGAGAAGGAAGGTAAAAAGGAAGAAAGGATCAATAAAGGAAAGAAAGATGGTATTTTTTTATTCCTTTGAGAGTGGTTAAATTCTTTTTCATAATGTGCATGTATTACATTTGTTTTGTAATAGATTTTTAAAAAGCAGACATTCATTTTTACATGTATATGTGGGGTTTTACAGTTCTTAAAAATCAGGATTGATAACTGTTCTGTTCCCTTTGCCACTTTTCCCCCTACCAATAGTGAGGGTTCAAATGTGTGGAGTGCCTACTAGGAGTGCGGTACTAATTATCAATTTGATAATTGCTAATCGTCCTTAACCGATGAAAACGATGAAACAAAGAGAAGGCAAACAAGTTGCCTCGTGTTACCCTGTTAGGCTTATCCTGATTCTCAAATACCAGAGTCTGTGAACTTAACCGGCATGCCACAATGCCTTTTTGTTAAGCTTGCAGAAACTAGAAGAAAGCCTCAATTTTATATTTTTAATCCAGTAAACGTTTTCTGAATACATAGTCAATGCCAGCTAAGAAAACTGTTAAATTTTTTCTTGCTTTGTGTTAGGGCAGGCATCCTCGAGGAAGAGCGACTGGTTATTAGACTCTGCTGCTGTTAGTGACCGCTACAGCTACGGTGGCCCACTCGGGCGGGGAAGGATGTCCTAACTACTGTGCAGGACTCTCGCTGGAACCGGCCCCTCCCCTTAATACCCACCTTTGGTCCATTGCAGGCTGCAAACAAAACTAACCTCAATGAGTTTCAGTCTCACGGGATCTCTCAGAACTCACGCGATAGCTCTAGTGCCTTCAACACGGGAAAGCTGGGCAGAGAAAAAACCAACTTGCAACGTTGTATGTCAACTCCTATCAAAGACCTTTAGCTCACTAATGAAAGAAGCAGGAAGAAGAAAAAAGAGCTGCTTTGAAGCGCATTGGAGGAGCAGGGCTTTATAATCAATAAGACAAAAAATGAGGAAATAAATTCACTAATTTAGATGTGACTAGTCAACCTTCTAGGACAAAACCAAAACACCTTTGTGGTTAACTTCTCTACCGTGCAATAAAATCCTGTCGTTTTATGGACTTTTTGAAGGTCAAACCACTAACTGCCCAGGACTGTCAATGTCTACACTTTTATCAGTTATGGATTATTTATCAAGTATAATGGCAGCAAAGTTCCATTCCCTGGGAGAGTCCCATGAATGTTAAACAAGCTTTTATTTATTTATTTTTAATTTTTTTAAAGATTTATTTATGCACACAAGCACTGGGGTACAGGCAAAAGGTGCAGGGGGCGGGAAAATCTACCAGACATAGTGGGGAGCAGAACAGGCAGATCAACCGAAACACACTGCTGAGGGGAGCAGCGGGCATAGCAGGAGAGGTCTGCTGTGCCATGTGGGTCCCCTCCCTGGCCGGAGGCAGGGGTTGAACTCGTGCTGCAGTGGCTGTGGTTTGTTTCATATTGTGTTACTCAACCCACTGCTCCAATAGGGAGGGCCCTAAACAAGCTATTATACGATGCTCTAGTTATGCGCCCCAAAACAAGAATCCTTATTTTATCTTTACCAAGTTTGGAGGAATTGCTCAAGGATGAAAGGACTGTCCTAGCGTTGGAAAGAAGCTCCCTGATCTACTTAGTAGCTCGCTGCACTTAAACAAGTTACTAACCTTCCCCAGACATCAGTTTCCTTGCCCATGAAGTGGGAATAATAGTACTGTGGTGTGGCAGTTTTTATTTTTCCCGTGTGAAAGAATGCAGAGCTATAAGATGGGACTTATTTAAAAAAAATTCAAATTCTGTCTTAAAATGGTTGATTAATATTTGCAAATCTTTTTACCTCTGAGCTTAAGTTTGAAGAACATAAGACCAGGAGTGGAGGCCTGTATAAACTAAGCTCAGACCCTGTCTCGACTGCCTAGAATAAGACTCAAAGCAGGGATTTGTGAGAGCAGGTTTTGAGGATGGGGAGAATGAAGAGGGCTGACGAAGTGAGGGATCGGGATCTGAAGATATTTGCAGGGAATGAAAATACAGTTCAAATGGTCCACCTGAATATAGCAGGGAACTTCCTGTCACAAGCAGAGTGATAGGTGACATGATTATCGATTAGGTCAAATACAGTTCCTAGTCATTTGTCTTTTCCTGTGTTCTGCATGGTCCATTATTTTTCTTCATCCACATCTCCCTCCGAGGTAGGCAGGATGGGTATTATCCCACCAACTGATGACTTCACAAGGTCATGCACCCCTGTCTGTCATTCAGTTCTCTGTACATGGACCCTGCAGAAAAGGACTTCGGAAGAAGGAGGGGCCTTGCCCCTGTGTCCTCAGAATAGAGATGGCTGACAAACCTGAACCTTTGCCAGGTTGGGGTGAGGGCAACGTGATCCCCCCACTCCCTTCCTGCAAGAAATTTGAGAGCCAGGAAGAAGCTGCCTGTGGAATCAACCACCGCCTCCCTCTGGCTATCTTCAGTCCTAGTTGCTGGGTTCCTATGAGCACCGGAGCAGCTCTGTGAGACACCACATGAAGGGGCTGAGGGGCGGCCAGGGGACTGATCTCTCTGGGACTTCTGGGCTGGGCAATTTAGCCCAGGATGAGGCAGAGTCTCCCATCAGGGTGCCACATGGCATCCAAGGCACAGCTGGGACAGCCTTTTGCTCTTCATGGTGGAGATGGAGTGGTCCACTCTATCACTTTTTGCTTTCCCTCCCTTCTTCTCTCCCTCCTTCCCTACCTCCCTCCCTCCTTCCTCCCTTTTTCTTCTCGCTCTCTCTCTGTTCTTTCTTCTCTACTTTGACCCAAGACTTTCGGGGATATCCAGCTTCGGGTAACTGCTAGTTGCCCTCACTGGCTAGGAGACTCCAGGCCACGGAGGGCCCCTCCAGTTTTCCTCTTGCCAGAGCACTGCTCCATCCGCAGAGCCGCCAGCCCTGGTGGAAGATGTGGAGGCCCTTTGAGAACCAGAAAGCCGGAGGCTCTGGGAGTTGGTATAGAGGCTCCTATGAGGCCAGCATCTGGCTAGAACAGGAGTGCTGATTCTTAGTCCGGTGTCCCTCCCACAGCCCACATGGCCCTCCAGATTGGTAGCTCCCGCCACCCCCAGCATGGACCCCAGCTCCCCCTTCCTTCCCACTCTTGACTTTACCCACAAAGGCCATTCAGGGTATAATGACGCCTCCTAAGTGGAAAATGTGTCTTTCCTCAAGGCTGATGCCCCAGGCGCACCTCCCAACACATTCTGCAGCTCAGCCAGGACCCCACCCCACTAGCAGCCTTGAGCAGAAAGAAGAGAGTGGCTTACGCCACAGGCAGAGGGAAGACTAGGAGCCGGCAGAGGGGGGGCATCTGCAGAGAACTCTGGGCAGCACAGAAGTAGCTGCATGTGAACCCCAACTTTATTGGAAGTGGAGGGAAGCCCTGCCCTCATGCTTAACCCCTCCCTGCTATTGTCCCCTAATGTTCTGTTTCTGCCAACAAGCCCAGAGCTTTATGCGACACCCCAGTAGTAAACAGGGAGCACAGTTACTGTCTTGGGGGGGGTCAAGAAAATTGCTCAGCCGAACTGTCTGGAGGATGGGAGCTAAGTCAGGGTGTTAGGGAAAGAGGCGTCAGGCTCCATGCTTGTTCTAAAGGATTCTACCTTCTCCCTGGTCAGTATTAGGAGTGCAAAGACCAATCCTCAAAAAATGGTAGTTTAGTGAGAAGATGGGGACTGAAGCCTGGACAGTCCCTACCCCATTCCTATTTCAGTCTTGGGAGAAGCTGAGAATGAAGGTGATCCGGAGCTCACTAGACACAGTTTGGGTTTTCTCTAGGGTAGAGCTATTCTTGGTTGGTTCCTTTCTCATTCTATCCACTAGGGTTCTGTTTGCATCTTTCTAATCTTCCAGGCTTTCTTCTCTGCCAAACTCAGCCTTTTATGGATATACATACCAGAGACATCCAGACGCATAGTTCAGAAGTGAGCTGGGGAGAAAGCCTCAGTGAGGAGCTTGGGAAGGCCTGACTCCCTGGGGGCCTTTACAATCTTCCCCATCTCTTTGCAGCCTGCCCCCCGGAGGTTGTTTGTTTGAGCTGGGTGAAAGCCAGTCAGATGCACCCGGATCAGGGTGTCCTGGCGGGAGACAGGCGGCTATTTGTCCTCTCTCCTTTGTTCCTCTCTTTGGGAGGAGGGAAGGGCTTAAAAAAGGAATGAAATGGACAGGGGAAAAAGACAGGCAATCATATCCTTATAGGGTGCAGGCCAGTGGGTTCCCTATTATTTTTGGGGGGTCCTTTTTATTAGATACTGCCCAGCCCCTGTGATAGCCCTGCAGCTGGCTGACCTGGAGACCCCAAGACTTCAGTGGAAGGGGGCTCGCAGAAAAGCCTGTATTACAGGCTTAATTCAGCACCTGCAAGCTGCATGGTCTTGGAAAAGTCACACTCCTCTCCAGCTCCTCTCCAGCTAGTGAACGAGGAAGCTAAGTATGCGGAGCTCTCTGCCCCCCACCAGTGACTTGGGGTTGCTTAGCACAAAGAAAAGAACACAAAGACATGATACAATGCTCTAAACATTTCTATTTTTTCCTTTTTTTTTTTTTAAGATTTATTTCTTTATTCACACAAGAACTGGGGTACAGGTCAGAAGTGCGGGGTGGCGGGGCGGTGAGAGGATCCACCAGAGACAGAGCAGGGAGCAGAACAGACAAATCGACTGAGATACACTGCTGAGGGGAGCAGCGGGTGAGGCAGGAACACTGTGCCACCAGGGAGGGCCCATAATGCTCTAAACATTTCTAAATGGCCATTTTAGAAGAGGAGTTCTCCCTCTGCATTATAGCAAAAAAAAAAAAAAAAAGGGGGGGCAGAAATGGACTTAGGGTATTAGGAATGTTCTAGATCCTGATCTAGAGGATTATTAGTTCCATGCACTATCCTCTTAAGAGCTGAATATTCCACCACTTTTTTGCAGGTAAATTATACCTCAAAAAAACAGTTTTTTAAAATGTATATAAACTTCAGCTGAAAGAACTTTTTTTTTTTAAAGATTTATTTACTTATGCATACAAGCACTGGGGTACAGGCCAGAGGTATGGGGGGTGGGGTGAGAGGATTCACCACAGACAGCAGGGAGCAGAACAGGCAGATCAACAGAAGTACACTGTTGAGGGGAGCAGCAGGCACAGCAGGAGAGGTCTGCAGGGATCAAACTCTTGCTGCAGTGGCTGCAGTTTGCTTCACAGTGCGTTGCTTAACCCACTGTGCCACCAGGGAGGGCCCCCTGAAAGAACTTCTTAATGAAGGTTTTTAGTGGAAAGAATTTCCACCTGGGAAGGTTAAGGCTTTTCCTTCGCTTGAGAACTTAAAACTAGGATTATCCATCTGTGTTGACAGAGGAGATAGGGGACCAGGGAACAAATAAGATGGCTTCTACTGAAGAGCTTTCCAAAGTCCTTCCAACCTCAAAAATTTCCATGTTCCTTCCCAGGAACAGAAAAATCCTTCTTGCTGTCCTCTTTCTCTCTCTCCTACTGCAATCCCAAGGACTCACTATGGCTCCATAGAGCCCAGTCAGCCTCCCTGGTCTCAGACAAAATCTCTCAGGAGTCCCATAGCTTGCAATATTGAGGTTGAACCCACTTTGACCTTCTCCCCAACCGTACTGTCTCTCTCCCCTTTCTCTTCTCTGGGATCTTTGGCGATGTTAGTTCATGTTCTGACCCCACCCACAAAGCCCTCTTTCCGGTGCTGTGTGCCAGCCGGTCCTGCATCCCACATCCCCAGCTGTTGACATTTTGTTGTCATTACCCACAGGATAAAGAAAGGGCCCCTGTTATTCAACAATAGGGGAGAAGTCAGAGACAATGGGAAATTGTGCTTCCGATGGGGTGGGCTCAGAAAAGGGAAGGGCAGGAACTGGACAGAAGGGACTAGGTTTCTTGAAGCAGCTGGAAGTCCTGAGAGTCGGGGTCCTACCTTACGAATCTCTTCCCGCAGGATATGGACACCCAGGTGCCCACGGAGGGCAGAGGTGAGGACTTCTTTGAGGGGAGGGGGGCAGGGTGTTGCTTACAAGAGGCCCCTGCAGACTTATGGAGGCAGCTGGAGCTTGACAGTCATGGATCTTTGAGCCTCATTTGTAGTCCATCCCCATGCCCATCAGTCCAACAGCCTCATCCCCACCAATCGGTCCACCCCATCTCTGGCCCAAGAGCATCCAGAAGCAACGAAGGACCCCATTCTCTGTATTCATCCAGGGAATCATTCCTGGGCTGCTTCCTTTGCTTCAGCTCTCCTTGTGGTTCCCACCCACCATCCCAAATCCTGAATTTTAACTTGGGCTTAGTAGAGTAATGGGGATGGAGGGTTCTTGGCACCTTGGTTGCTTCCGTGAGCTCAGGGAAGAGACTTTCCTTACAGGTACCGATCAGATGTCCAGGTCCCAGGGTCCTAAGGTGCTTGGACCTCTTAGGGACCCAGGTAGCTCCCTCACCTGGCCCATCTTCTTCCAGCAGGAAGCAGAACAAAGAACTGCCAATCATTGCCCCCTCCACCTCTGTGAGGAGACAAGCTTCTAAAAGGTAGGCGTTGAGCTGTTGACCAGATTGTCATTCTCTGAAAGGGGTATGAAAAAGATATGTGTGTGTCTGTTGGCAATACAGAAATCTGGATCCATGATTAAGAGCTTGAGATTCACTGCGAAAGCCAGACTCAAGTCCCAGCTGTGTGACCTAACCCAAGGCTCCTAACACATGTGCACCTTTGTTTTAGCATCTCCGGGATGGGATTCATACCTGTGCCTACCTTATAGGAGTGCTGAGAGGTAAAACGTGTCAGTGCTGGTTCTCATCACTGTACAAGAGTAAAGGCTTTTCAGTCTGTCTCAGTTCCCACTACACCCTGCTCACAAGGCCTCCTTTACAGAGTGATTCTCCCTCTCATGTCTCTATCCCAGACATGTTCACTTTTGACCCTTAGGAGGTCTTTTCTATGCTCACCCTCCATTCCTCTATCCATCTCTCCTTCTTAGAAGTCTTCCATGTGGCTCATTAGTGAACACATGCATGTTTATTTAGCACCTACTATGTGCCAGAAACTATGCTGGGGGCTGCCAATAGTAGCTAGCATGTCTATCATCAGGAGCCGTTTTAAGCATTTTACATATATTATCTCATCCAGTCCTCACAACTACTCAGTGACGTGGGTATGCTATTATTATTCACATTTCACCAGTGAGGATACTGAGGCAGAGAGCTTCAGTAACTTGTTCAAAGTCATGTGATTTGGAAGTGGGAAAATCAGATTTTTTTTAAATGGATAAAATTAGGTTAAGGGATTCTTCATCTAATTTTTTTAAAAAATGGACAAGCTGATATAGAATAGATGCAATGGTAGGGGCGGGGTCAACTACTGAAGTAGACACTTGTGTTTGAAACCAAATTTTATAACTATAATTTTCTAATTTGTGTCATTATAACTACTCCAAACCTCTTTGATACAGTGTACATGTGTATATATGTTACTTTCCAATTCACATTGCTAATTTAGTTGTGAAGAAGGGATAAAAAAAGGAATAAATCTCTTTTTTAAAAAGGATTTATTTATTTATGCATACAAGAACTGGAGTGCAGGCCTGAGGTGCAGGGTAGGAATGCGATGATTCACCAGAGATAGAGTGGGGAGCAAAACAGGTGGATCTACCGAGGTACACTGCTGAGGGGAGCAGCAGGCGAGACAGGAGAGGTCTGTTGGGTCATGTGGGTCCCCTCCCTGGCCAGGGACCGAATTGGTGCTGCAGTGGCTGGCGATTGCTTGATAGTGCTGAGGCTTAACCCCTTGCACCACCAGGGAGGCCCTGACTAAAAGTATGTCTAGGGAAAGTGGTGTCCAGTTCAGTGCACTAGGAACCACATTATTCAGTGGATCATAGTGTCCTGCAGTGTGGACAGCCTAGGGAAGAGGAAAGGTTTCTAGAGGAGGTGAAGGTCCAAACTGTTGCCCATCAGAAGGAGGTGAGCGTGAATGTGAACTGTTTTGGAACCTGAAGTCCAACACGTTTGGGGGACAGGTAGTGAGGGTGGGGTGGGGGTGGTGTCAGAGGTGCAGAGAGGCTAGATTATGAAGAGCTTCGGCTGCTTGAGGGCCCGGTGGTGTGCTACCTGACAGTGCTCGCTCCGTGTGGTGGCCATGGCTGTCCTGGTATCCGCAGCTACAGGCCCCGCGACCCACCGCAAGGTCAATGGGGAGTCACTGTTTGTTTTTTTTTTTTTTTAAAGATTTATTTATTTATGCATACAAGCACTGGGGTACAGGCCAGAGGTGTGGGGGGTGAGAGAATTCACCACAGAGAGCAGGGAGCAGAACAGGCAGATCAATGGAAGTACACTGCTGAGGGGAGCAGCGGGCACAGCAGGAGAGGTCTGCTGCGCCATGTGGGTCCCCACCCTGGCCGGCAGCAGGGATCGAACTTGTGCTGCAGTGACTGCGGTTTGCTTCATAGTGCGTTGCTTAACCCACTGCGCCACCAGGGAGGCCCCGGGAGTCACTGTTTTAAGCAGGAGAAAAACAAGTTGTATTTACTCTGGCTTCAGGAGGAGGATGGGAATTAGGAGAGGACCAAGACTGCAGCTGGCACTCAGTATGGGAAGACTGAGAAAGTAGCACTGTGATAAGAAGGGGTAGGAGAAGAGATGCCTCATCAGGACCTGCCTGCCTACTGAAGGGATATGAGAGAGGACAAAGGACGGACCCAAGAGGGGGTGCTGTAACTGCTCCCCTCCTGCCATTACCTTCCTTTGGCCACCGACACTGGTCCCTTTGCCTGCCGCCATGACTTCCAGCTAGACAGTCCCCTCTGAAGAATCCCAGAGGGATGTTCATGTCCAAACCTGCTCCTCCCCCACTGTCTTGTTCCCTGTCCCCTTAGTCCTAAGGAATGCCCACCCTTGTGCCCTGCAGACAGTGCCAAGCTGACTTCCCATCATGCCAGGTGGACCTAGTCTCACCACACTCTGCCATTTCCTTCTCCCTTGGGTCTTCACCATCTTCCACAAAGCTCTTGGTGACTCAGGTAAGACCTCAGGCCCAACCAGAATTTGGGCAGCAGTGGGGAGAGGCTCCAGGCTGGGGAAAGTGGGAAAGGCTGCTGCTGGAGGCACCCAGGGAGCGGTGAGTGGGCCAGAGAGGAGAGGGCTGTGGGAGCCTTGGAACAGAGTGTGGACAGGCAGCTGGGGCAGAGGAGGTCAAGGAGTTCCTGCCACTGTGGTCCCCTCTGCTCAGCATCCCACCCTGGCCCCCACTACCTTCTGACCCCCATCCATGAGGTCATTCACTCTCATCGTGGGGCCACTGTCACGCTACCCTGCGTCCTGGGCGCCCCGCCACCCAGCTACAAGGTCCGTTGGAGCAAAATGGAGCCAGGGGAGCTCCGGGAAACTCCCATCCTCATCACCAATGGACTGCACGCCCGGGGTTACGGCCACCTGGGGGGGCGCGCCAGGTTGCGGAAGGGGCATCGGCTAGATGCTTCCCTGATCATCGCTGACGTGCGCCTGGAGGACGAGGGCCGATACCGCTGTGAGCTCATTAACGGCATCGAGGATGAGAGCGTGGCGCTGACCCTGCGCCTGGAGGGTGAGGCCCTTGGGTGACGCCGGCTCCTCTAGGGGAGGCTGGTCATCTCCTGTCTCCCTGGACCCTCCCTAGCATCTCCCCCGCCAGCTCCCGGGGTTCCCCCAGCCCTCTCGCCCTGGTGCACCGCTCCCTCCCCCCTCCTCGCGTCTGCCGGCCCTCCCCAGGCTGTCCACCGCCCCCAGGTGTGGTGTTCCCGTACCAGCCTAGCCGCGGCCGGTACCAGTTCAATTACTACGAGGCGAAGCAGGCGTGCGAGGAGCAGGACGGACGCCTGGCCACCTACGCCCAGCTGTACCAGGGTGAGAGGCCAGACCCCGATGCCGCCCCGGCTTCCCCTGGGTGGTCACACGGGCCCCGCGGAGGACAACTCCGATTCTGGCTTCAGGCTTCCATGTCCCAAATCCCTGACCTTTCCCTCTCGGCCTGCGTCTCCATCAGCGTGGACCGAGGGTCTGGACTGGTGTAACGCGGGCTGGCTGCTCGAGGGCTCGGTGCGCTACCCGGTGCTGACGGCGCGCGCTCCGTGCGGCGGCCACGGCCGTCCTGGGATCCGCAGCTACGGGCCCCGCGACCGCAAGCGCGACCGCTACGACGCCTTTTGCTTCACCTCTGCCCTGGCAGGTGAGGGGCGGGGCCTGCCGTCTGCGGAACGCCGGCCCTAGAGGGCTAAAAGCTAGGGCGGCGCCGCGAGGCTTGGGTGGGGTTTAAGAAACGGTGGAGAAGTATAAAGCAGGAGGCTTGACATCAGGGAACCCCTTCAAGGTCTCCCCCCTCTATCATTCCTCTCACCTAAGCTCTACCAGCCTCCCGCAGCCCCACCTGTACCCTGCCGTCTGGACATTCTCATTCCTCCTACCCAAACTCGGCCCCCCCCTCCACAGCCTAACCTCCCCCACCCTACCCCCGGGGAGTCCCCACCTTACCCCACCCTACCGTACTCTCGGCCGGGAGGTGACCCGCTACGGTCCCCAGGTCAAGTGTTCTTCGTGCCGGGGCGCCTGACTCTGTCTGGAGCGCACGCAGCGTGCCGGCGGCGCGGAGCCACAGTGGCCAAGGTCGGGCACCTCTATGCGGCCTGGAAGTTCTCGGGGCTGGACCAGTGCGACGGCGGCTGGCTAGCGGACGGCAGCGTGCGCTTCCCTATCACCACGCCGAGGCCGCGCTGCGGGGGCCTCCCAGACCCGGGAGTGCGTAGCTTCGGCTTCCCCAGACCCCAGCAGGCCGCCTACGGGACCTACTGCTACTCAGAATAGGGGATCACCGCATTCCCTGCAGTGCGCGCCACAAAATCTGGGAGTCGTGGCGTGGGTCTCTCGCCGCCGCTTTTCCACAAGCCGCCCCTCTCGGCAGACTAAGAGCAGCCCCTCCGGACGTGCCTTCCCCGCAGAGGGCGACAGGCGGTCGTTCCCGGCAGGCCGGGCTTGGGGTCGGGAAGTGCTGGCGCCGCAGGAGGCAGGGTGTAGCTACGACCCTCCCACCGACTGATCAAGGACGGGTGGGTGGCTGTTCGTGAGCCTCCAGTCGACCAGGCAGCCACTTCTGGAGGGCGGGAGGGGCGCCCAGGAGGCATTATTTGACTTCTGGGTTCAGCAATTAAATACTTTGGAAATTTTGTTTTGGGCGAAGCTGCTAGCAAGACCAGGCTTGGGAACGAAGGAGATGACCGTGGACCCAGCGTGCAAACCGCGCGCCTAGAAAGACAGGGTAAGAGGGGATACTGCAGCGAGTGATGAGCCTGAAGTAGCTTGGGGACTGAGGGGACAAGGCACCAAAAGATCAAAGGAGAAAATGTTGGAGACCCGTGAGACTGACTGCCTGACCCGGCAGACTCGGGAGAACGAGAGGTGTTTTGGGGCCACACACCGCGCGAGGGCGCCACACACTCGCCTACGATTATTCTAGCGCAACCTGCCAGAAGCGCTCCAAACCCCCAGGCCTACCCTCCGGGCACCACAGAATGTAAGACAGACCTAAACACATTTCAAAATGCGTTTGTGTCCTGCCAGTCTCCCAGAAGTGTTTCAGGAGCACTGGGAAGCGATACCGTTGTTACAACCCACCAGCAGGCTGCAGCCGTCAAATCTAATAAGGAGGGTTGATACTTCAGAGAGATTGCGCACTCGGTTTCATGTTTTATATACTACAAATACTTTAATTCAAGTCCTCTAACTACACCATAGAAAGTCTACTAGAGAATAGTAATGACTACAGCAAAGAATATCCTAATAGCCCTTGATACAGGTTGTAAAATGATTTCCAAGAGGGTTCTTGTTAAAAGTGCTGAAGAGAACTCATCCTATGGGACTTTGTGAAAGGGACAGAGAATGGTTAAATGAACAGCATCTTCAGTACCCTCCTAGCAAATGAAATATTTGCACCAGTCCCTAAGCTCTGTTTGTTTTTTGTCTTGGAATGGGGTGATCACCTCTGGCTTCTCAGTTTGGTGTGAAGTGATTGAAACAGTCCTCATAGCAGAACAGTAATTACTTGGGTTCTTACTGAGTAACCTGTACAATGGCTTGTGGGATGACACTGTTTTAGTCAGGATAAATTAATCATGCTGTGATAACAAGCAAATCCCAAACTCACTGGCTTAAAACAAAAAAAAGATTTATTTCTCTTGCAGGCTATATGCCTGTAATTGGGGCTCTCTTCTCATTTTAGCGATTCAGGGAAAGAGGCTGACAGAGCAGTCACCATCTCAAATGCCATCAGTTACCACACCAGAAGGGGGGAAATATGCACTCTGAAGGGTCTGCTGTCCCTTCTCTTCACAACACATTCCCAGAACTAAGCATATGGTTCCACTCCACCGCAGGGGGCAGGCAAGAGCAGTCCTACTGTAACCTAGAATATTTGATGTGCTGTGGGTTCCAGGCATACCTCCACTGCCAGCAGCACCAAGGAGGGCAGTCTAGGTTCTGGGACACTTTCTGTAGTCACCCATCTCCCCCACCACACACACTCTTCTGGGTTTTCTACATTTTAGCCAATTGTGGAATCAGAGCCCCAGAAAGTTGAGACTATGCTCCAGGCAGCTCAGTTTACAGGAAGATGACACTTCAGTATAATGCCTTCAGCCTCTGTCAAGAGACCACATGAGGGCCTCTCTGATGGCGCGGTAGGTTAAACAACGCACTATGAAGTAAAATGCAACCACTGCAGCGCGAGTTCGATCCCTGCCACCAGCCAGAGAGGTGACCCACATGGCACTATCAAACTATCAAACTTAAAAAAATACTCCAGCAAAAACTTATGAAAAGGGACCTGTCATATGAGAAAGGCAGAATTTTTAAATGGCCAATTTGGCTAAAGAAGGGGTTTAATAATGCCATCCTCTATGTTTGAAATTCCTCCATAATAAAAAAAATCTTGATAGTGATAGCAATACGAAGGGTAGCTGTAGGAACTAGTGGTCATGGGCTTTTATAGTAAGGAAACAGAATCTTCAGGGGATGGAAAGCCCCTCACCCGTGGACATTTCTCATGTTATCTTTTTTTTAAAAAAAGATTTATCTATTTATGCATACAAGAGCTGGGGTACAGGCCAGAGGTGCTAGGGATGAGAGGATTCACCAGAGACAGAGGGGAACAGGACAGGCAGATTAACTGAAATACATGCTGAGGGGAGCAGCCACGGATACAGGAGAGGTCTGCTGCGCCATATGGGTCAGCTCCCTGGCTGGGGTTTGAGCTCATGCTGCAGTGGCTGCCCATAGCTTCATAGTGCTGAGACTTTAACCTCTGTGTCCCAAGGAGGCTTCTGTGCCAATTTTTGCTTGTTCATCCTGACCATCACGAGGATGCTTGTCATTGGGTTTATCCTACGTGGCTAATCTAGGACCATCTCATCTTAAGATTCTTATGAAGTTTAGAATGAATTATATCTGCACACTCCATCTTCCCACACAAGCCACCATTCGCATGACGTCAGGGAATGAGATGTGAGCACGCGCTTCAGACCACCATTCAGCAGACTGCAGCCATCATGGTTCATCTGATGCCTGCATGTCGTGATGAATGTCATCATCTGTTACATCATGAGGAGTACAAAATGGAATTTTTCTAATTTTTTCACCTTCCTTTATTATTTATGAATCGACTATAAAGAAAGATTTCCCTCATCAAATATACTGTTAAACCTACTTACAACCCCTTTCAGGCAAAACAGGATTAATATTTGATTCGTTTCCAATTGTCTCAGGTAGGTGCTATGAAGTGAACATCCACGCCCTCCCAAACTCCATATGATAAACCCTAATCTCCGTTGTGATGGGTTTTGTAGCTAAGTCCTTGAAAGGTAACCAGGTCACGGGAGTAGAGCCCTCCTGATGGAATTAGTGCCCTTGTAAGAAGAGACTGGGGAGAGGTTCCTGCGCTCTCTGTTCACCACCACTGAGAACAATGACAAGACAGCCACAGCGAAGCAGAGGAAGGCCCATGCCAGACACCAGATCTGTGAGAAATAAATGACCATTGTCGGAGTCACCTAGTTTGTAGTACCTTGTTATAGCTGCCCAAACAGACCAAGAAAATGGGGTTCCCTGAAAGCAGATGTTGAGTCAAGAATTTGTGTGTGGGCCTCCTTGGTGCCCTAGAAGTTAAGTCTTAGCACTACCACTGCTACAGCCTGAGTTCGATCCCCAGACAGGGAGGGGATCCACATGACTCAGCAGACCTCTCCTGTCTCGCCCGCTGCTCCCCTGAGCAGTGCATTTCAGTACATCCACCTGTTCTGCTACCTGCTCTGTCTCTGGTGAATCCTCTCCCCCCACTCATGAGCCTCTGGTCTATACCCCAGTTCTTCTACACAAACAAAAAGGAACTTGTGTACAGTAAAGCATTTGCAAGGTCAGCTAAGAGGCACTGTTAGAGAAGTCAGGCAGAAAGAAAGGAAGTCAGTTAAAGGTGTGCAACCACAGGCGGAGCAGCAGGAGCTCAGCCTTACTGGGCAATCCTGTAAGACAGTACAGAACTGTACTGACTCAGGGGAGCCCACCCTCGGGGGCCACTGCCTCTGAAGGCTGAGGGCTGCTTCCTGGAGCACTAGCCCTCCAGCTTTCACAGCTAGTCCTGAGCTCCTGCCACTGGAGCAGAGCCAGGGAGGATGGCAGAAGTCCCCTGGTAGAGGTGAATGCCAAAGAAAGCAGGTTGCAGCCACAGGCCCCTGGGCGATGCAGGTATCTGTGCCCCACATATCTGAAGCACACTTGGGCGCCTCACGATTCTTCAGGCTGGTAACTGATCATAATTCTAGTTCTCTAGAAAGCTCAGTAGGAGAGTCGGTGAGTACACCCCCAGTGAGCGTTGCTGCAGCTGGTGGCAGGTCGTGGTAAGTACTGCACATCTCCTTCCTCTGCGATTCATTCTGTTGGCCTGTGGTCTTTACATGACCTAAGCTAGTCAGCACCCAGCTTCAGGCAAGCCCAAGTCACTGCAGTTGCCTCTTCATGTGGACATGGAGTCACTGAGACAAGCATCTTTGCCACTATAATTCATGAGGTGCCCCAAACAAGGCCATGCTGCCATAGCCTTGGGTTTAGAGGGACCCTTCTTACTGCGACCCCAGATGGATGCATCTGCCACTCTAGGAACCCTAACCCTGCAGGGCCTAAATGCACAGGGACAGGAATCACAAGCTCCCAGGTGGATCGGTGAGCCCGACGGTGAGGTTGGTATTGCTATGTCCATACCCGCTCCGTGGAGTGCAGCACCACATAACGATCGTTGGTTCAAAAGACATATTGCCTTCTGAAGGCCAGTACCCCACCCCCAGGGATGTTTTCCCCAGGCTGGTCATGGACATGCTGTAAAAAGCCAAACTAGTGGAACTACCAGGCTGGCAGAACTGAGGTGAGGTGGTCTGTTTAGGGCCAAAGGACCCTGTGGTCACGTACCCACTATTCCGCTTTCTCGGACGCCCCTGGTTAGAGGCGGTGCTAGATGGCATCTCATGAGGGTAGTTATTTCCTCTGTATCCTTGGACATTGGTGCCGGCCCAAGCACTCAAGTGGGGAGGGCAAGTGCCTACCTAGAATCTACACTGACTTCAGCAAGGTGGTATTGCTCCCCCTCTGGATGGACAGAGAGACACTGTAGTCAGCGCCTGACCCAGCTGGTCACGAGAGACAGTGCATGTTGAGTGCTCAGCATTTGTCTCTGCTGCTGATGGGCCAAATCTTCGGTGGTAGCAATAGCTGGCTCAGTCCTGGTGAGAAACCGTGCTGCGGGCCCTTGCGTCGTCGCCACGTCTGCCACCACAACTACTCCATTCACGACCCGCTGCACCAGCCCTGGCATGGCCGAGGACAAGGGCTGGCTCTCGGCCACTGGAGGCCCGCTGTTCCCTGCTGCTCCATGCCTCCTCTGCAGCAACTGTTCTTTAAAGATGTATTTATTTATGTATGCACACAAGAACTGGGGTGTAGGCCAGAGGTGCAGGGGGTGAGAGGATTCACCAGAGACAGAGAGGGGAACAGAACAGGTGGATCTATTGAAATACACTGCTGAGGGGAGCAGCAAGAGAGATAGGAGAGGTCTGCTGTGCCATGTGGGTCAGCTCCCTGGCTGGGGATTGAACTCATACCACAGTGGCTGGTAATAGCTTGATAGAGCTGAGACTTTAACCCCTGTGTCATCACGGAGGCCCCTGCAAAGACTGTTCTTTAAAACAACTGCCAGAAAACAAATGTCCACTCCTCTAAGTCTGCCCATGTACCTTTCCCAGACTTCCTTATCTCCAACCTTCTTGTCTTGTCTTTTCCCTGCCCCTGACCAGACAAACAGGCCATTTGTCACCACTCAAGAGTCCCTGCACATAATCCCTCATCATCTCTCTCCCTGAACAGTAGGTGGACAGTGTACTACTTGGAACCTCCAGTCACCTCTGTCTTCCAGAGTCACTTCTGGGCGGGGCTGTCCTTTCGCAGAGGTCCAGGTTTAGTTCACACCAATGCATCAAAGTGAGATGTGCATGAACCAAGTCTGGGCTTTTTCCTTCCGGAAGCCCACAGGGCCAGAGGGCAAGTGGAGCGACAGGCCCAGGAGCAACAGAGGTAGCTGCGTGGCATTTCCTGCTCGTGGAGCTGACTTGTGCCCTCTGAACACCCAGTGACAGCTGCTCACAAATGCGCCATGCTGGCTGCCGGCGCGTCAGCCATGCGTGCTCATGACCTGGTAGTTCAAACACTCCCAGACCTAACTAGGAAAGTGGGAAAAGAAAGAATCAATAAATAACTGACTAAATAATCCAAATAATTTAGAAGGTTGCATCTGTAAGCAGCTGGCCCTGAAAGTTGCCTGGAGCTCTGAGAGACGGGGGAACTTGCCTCTTGAGAAGAGGGGCCAGACTTCCAGCTGCCACCCCACCTGTCCCTGGCTGAGGGCTGGGTCCGGGTAACTGACTGTCCGGCACATCCAAGTCGAGCCCACCTCCGAGGTCAGGGAAAGTGCCTGGGCAGCCAGCAGCCTTGGCCTGTCCAGGTGACAGGGGCCCGAGTGCGGGCACCAGCAGTATCTGCTCTACCCTGTTAGTTTCCAGAGTCAGGAGCTGTCACCCTATCAGGGTCCAAAGATGGCCAGTGATGTTAGTTTTATTTTTTTGAATTGTATAATTATTGATGGCAGATCAGATTCTGTATGTCAGTGGTTGAATATCAAGTTGTTCTTCCTCTTTGCATTTCTTTTTCTTTTTTTTTAAATTTATTTATCAGTGGAACACAGAACTATTTAAGTTTCACACGTTGGCATTGTGTATGTATCACACCACACTCACCACCAACACCTTAGTACCATGCACCACTGTCAAACTGAATCCTCTACTTGAGTCTTATAACTTCCTTATTTTCAAGTACCCAGTTTTTCAGAGATCAAAGTCTAGACACAAGGATACTCATTTCACTGCTTCTAGTCTTTTCGGTAGACAGGAGATAAACACACACGTGCGTGCACACACATATACATATCATGAGTTCATGTTTCCAATGCAGATGAAAGATGAGTTTTTACTTTTAACTTTAATTTTCTAACACCACTCCTAGCGATACAATCCGTAAAAATCTAAAACAAATGTAAACAAGCATACTTAATTGTATACGAATCTAGGGACAAAGCCACATAAAAAATTTCTTTTTGTGGGCCTCCCTGGTGGCGCAGTGGGTTAAGCAACGCACTATGAAGCAGACCGCAGTCAACGCACTATGAAGCAGACCGCAGTCACTGCAGCACGAGTTCGATCCCTGCTGCCGGCCAGGGAGGGGACCCACATGGTGGGGCAGACCTCTCCTGCCTTGCCTGCTGTTCCTCTCAGCAGTGTAGTTCAGTCAGTCTGCCTGTTCTGTTCCCTCTCTGTCTCTGGTGAATCCTCTCACCACCCTGGACTCTGGCCTGTACCCCAGCTCATGTATGCATAAATAAATAAATCTTTTTTAAAAAATTTCTTTTTGTATCCATAGTATCGCTTTTCTTATTTTTAATTTAAAATTGGCCTAACTTTTCCAGTTTAATTTTATGTTTGAATTATAGAAAACAATGCCGTGGTTCCAACATCAAAACCACAAAAGAGAATGTTGTTACCATCTTACCGGTGAGGACCCCAATGCTCACAGAGATCCGGCCTGCCCAGCATCTTAGAGAAGTGAGGCGCCCCCACCAGAAGGAGGGTAAGGGGCTGCCAGGAGCCTGCACACTCACAAGAGGTAGCTTTGGATGCACATGGCTCCAGTTCCTGCAGCTGTGCTTTATGGAACAGCCTGGGGTGTCCTCTAAACACAACAGCTTGCACCCCTCAGAGGGTGCCTTGCTGAGTTCAGGAGGGCAGTGGTCCTGCTCAAGCAGGGTGGGGGGCTCTCCCACAGTGCTACTCAGCCTGTAGGGCGCCCTCTGTCTCCTCACCAGCCTCTGCCCTTCCCACCCCCACCCACGGTCAGCTGCAGGAACCCTCTGAGCTACACCCAGCATGGCCTCTCCCTGCCTGGGCTGGGGTCCCGTGCTTCCTGGCCCCTTTCAAAAGCTATCAAAGCCCCCATTCTCTGGACACAGCTGTGCCCACATTCAGTGCCCATCCATCCCCCTCTCAGCCCCACTCCCACGCCCTCACAGCATAGGACCCAGGTGCCTGTGTGACTGCAGGGCCTTGCAGAGGAGCTAAGCTGCCTGGGCCCCCACCCCCAAGCCTGGGAGAGTGGGGAGCAGGAAGGACAGGCTTTCCTTGTGGCCACTGGGGTTGTGAATGCAGTGCGGAGGACCCAGGCTAACAGTGGAGTTGAGGGGAACTTAGGATGCAAGAACTTGGAGGGGAGATTCTGTTTCCCCCACTTGGGTCATGGCCCCAGCTTTGGACTGGATGGAGACATGGGGGTGGGATGGGCAGGAGATTGATTGTTCCCATCCACAGAGACTGGAAAACTCCCCAGGGCCCAGGAGGCTGGGAGGCCAGCCAGCTGGGCGCACGTGGAAGGAGGGAGAGTGGGAGTGTGCTTCCTTCTCCCTTCTTACCACCTCCCCTCTTTTCTTTCCTCTGAGAGAGACAGTTGGGCACCCCCCAACACCCCCAACACCACTGCCCCCCCCACCCCTCCTCACCTGCCAGAACCCTGATCTGAGAGTCAGCAGACTTGGTTTTCTGTTATGGTCAGTCAGTTACATATTGTGTGACCCAAGACAGTCACTTCACCTCTTTGGGTCTCAGTTATCTTGTCCAGAACATCCCGGCAGGAAGTGCTACTTGACATCTGACTTTCTTTCTGCTCCCACTGACCCAGTTTGCTTCCTGCTAGTTCCTGAGAATCCTTTTCTGAGACCTAGAGGCCAGTTCTCAGGTTCTGCCTCCTTTCAGCAAGTGAATAGAAACTGAGGTGCGAGTGAATCTCAGTGTTAGGTGAAGATGCAAGAAAAGACAGAAAGTCCCTGAGCAGCAATTGCCAGCTCAAAGCATAGGTTAAATTTCAGTATAACTTTCCAAGCCATTGGAAATCCTAGAAAAAGTCTCCTCTCTCAGGGGGTCATCCCCGGGTCCCACTCATGGAGGAGTGGCCCACTGGCCTTCCACTCAGGAGACCTGGTACCGTTGGGGAGTGGGGTGTGTGTGTGCATGTGTGTGTGTGTGTGTGCGCTAGCAAAGGAATGGCACCAGATTTTGCCAATCCAATCTGAGGGCCAGCACTTCCCTTGCCCAGCACAAGTAGAGTAGATACTATTCAGCTTGTTTTGCAGAAGCAGAAACTGTTTTAGATCTAAAGCCTCCCCAAGGTTTTACCACCTCAGCTGGCACCACAGAGTCCTGGCTCTCACCAGGACCTCCCAGCAGCAGCTGTCTGTTCTCTCACCAGGTCTGGTTCCCATCAGGACTCTGCCTCTTGGAACAGACTGTCTGATACCAGCCCTCGTCCGGCCCCAGGTGCAGCTGGACTTGGTCAAGGTCAGACTCTCTCATAGCACCAAAATGTGTGCCCACGCTTCCAGTCATGAGGGAAGATGATGGGGAAGGTCATTTCCCGTCTTCCCCAGTCAGGTCACAGCCAGGTTTCCTTGAGGCAGGAGCTGTGGTTACATGTGAGTTATTGGGATTAAATTTCAGCCGCTTGGTGGCCTGGTTCCTCCTGGCTGGGGTCCATGTGGAGCAGAACCCTCATGGGGCCTTGCCGACTGTCCTGGGGGAGACGACTCGCTCAGCCCAGGGAGGAAGAAGCAGAGCGAGGTCTGAGGCCTGCCCACTGTTGCCCAGATGCCCCCTCTCCACGTGCCTGGTCCATAGTGAGCACTCAGTTAATATTTATTTAATGGAGGGAATAAACTGTGTTCCTTCCTCCCTACTCTACCAAGCACTTTGCTCTGTTCCCCTCCATCACTTACTGGGGGTCCTTATCACTACCACCATCCTCTTGCCCCCTCTCTACAGCAGACAGGTCTCTGGAGAGGAGCCAGAATCTCACCAACAGATCCTGAAGGATTTGGGGAGGAGTGCTGTTGTGAACCTCTTAAAGTTCTTTGGAACCAAGTCCACAGTATTGGGAGTGGAAGGTCAGGAGGGGGTGAGGACGCAGTCAGTTGGGGTGTCCAGTAGAGGGCAGTCTGGAATCTCCTCACAGGAGGGATTTGGGGTGCTTTTCAGGGAGAAAAATGGACCTATCCTAAAATTGCATTGCAGGCACCCCACTTCACTGAGGAAATTGGGGGGGCACTTGTGGAGATTATAGGGATCAAAGCCCCTGACAAGCTATCCTTGGCACCACCACAAGTATCCAGGGGAGAGACTCCAGGCATCTGGCTGTTCTGCCCACAGCCTGTGCCAGAGGCTTTGCCTGGAGGGCCAAGAGGGAGATGAGAAGGAGGGGGAAGGGGAAGCAGAGCCTGGGAAAGCAGGAGGAAATGGAGGCCCTGGAGTTAGGGAGGGGGGTCATTGGTATTCTGGATGCTGAGGGGTCCCCAGCGACCGGGTAGCACTCAAAGCCTGCCCCCTTGGCACCAGGCTGCACATTCAACAGTGATGGCCTTGGCCAGTGGGTCCTCTGGGCTCCCAGCAACGCCTGCGTTTTGCCCATTGGTTTGCTCGTCCATTCCCAGTGCTGCCCCATCCCCACCCTGTCCAGAGAGTTCCTGACTTGCTTTGCTCACCCCCAAGAACCTGCTCTCTAACCTCCACCCCTCCAGCTGCAAAGTCAGCTCCACCTCTGCAGGGAGTGGGAGCACCAAAACTCAATCAGAACTTCCTCCACGGAAGTGGCCAGGGTCATTTGCACCTCATTCCACCTCTAAAAAAGAGCTTCCCTCCCCCCTGTGTGCGAAGTGACTCTCTCGGAGCAAAGACTCCCATTCCCCCTTCATCTCTACGCTACCATCTAACTCTGAGTCCCTCCTCCTCGCTCCTCGGCCAACAGAAAGTCCCTCTGGCTGTCTAACTTTCATCCCTCCAGCTGCAACATCATCCTCTCGCTCGGCGCGAGCTCCCTCCCCGCCTCTTCTGCCCTCCCTCTTTACACCAAGTCCACGGCTTCTCATTCCCAGAACGATGTCCTACTTCGCTCGTCCTTGCTCTCGCTGCCGCCGCCGCCGCGGGAATCGACGCAGAACAGGGAGCGGGTCCCGTGACCTTCTCTAGCCCCCCGCGTTCGCGACCAGGGGCGGGGGCTGCCCAGGGAACAGCGGGGTGGGGGCGGGGGAAAGAAAGGGGGTTTTGTGCGGCGCCCGGCGGCCCGGCGCCCTCTTCTGAGCGTCCTACGGGCCCAGCCTCTCCTGGCGCCCGCGCATCCCCGCCGCAGTCTCGGTTTCAGCCGCAAGACCGAGCCGTGGACCCGGAGAAGACCCCCGGAGGAGGCGGCAGAGTTCGCGTTGCCGCACCCCCAAGCCAGTCCCGGCCGCCTGCGGGTAGGTGAGTGCGGCCGCGGTCCTGACGCCTGGACCTGGGAGGGAAAGAAGGGGATAACCCCCATCCCTGGCCTCTGAGGTTCCGGCGCACCCCAGTCACCGTACCCCGACACCCCGGCCAGGTGCGCGGTCCGCCAGCCCAGGGCGCCGGCAGCCCCGACCCCAGCTCCATCTCCGCGGCTCAGTTCTGCGGCTGGCGCTCCCGCCGCCGCTCGCGTTCTGCCCAGCGGCCCTGAGCCCGCCGCGGGTGGGAACGCCCCTCTCGGGTCCTCGCGTCCTCCCCGCCGCGCACGCCCAGTCCCAGCGCCGCGGCGGAGATTCCCCACCTTGACCCGGGCGGGGGCGGTGGTCCGAGTGAGCCCCCGAGTCTGGCGCACGCTGTACGCAGGAGGAGCCGCGGTGAGCCACCCTTCTTCTGGGGACACCTCCCGGTCCCCCGCAGGACAGCCGCTAGGAGCCGCTGTGGCGGGGGTGGCAGGGACGGGAGCTGGAATCCCAACCGCTTACTCGCTCGCTTACTCGTGGTGTGTGACCTTGGGCAAGTGAGTGGACTTCCCTGAGCCGGGCTCCTCGGCAGCTTAATGACAACACAAACATTCAGTGAGAGGTCTGACTCAGGAGCGTGGTCAGCGGCTGGTAAGCAGGGAGTCCTCAGCATTACCTGTGGGCTGGGAACCCCCTCTCTCCAAGCACCTGCACGGTCCCTCCTGTCTGAACAGCTCTGCCCACTGGGCGCTAAGGAGGAGCTTTGCGTTAGTTTTGTGAGCACCATGGTCATCTGCATCCATAAGATCCCAGCCAATACCAGTACGAGCAAAGAACATGGCTGCCTGTAGGTCCGCCCACTGACCTGGCAGTGCCAGGGCCAGTGCTGTCCTGTCTGACTTAGCTGTGGATAAAAGCATAACCCACGCTTCAGGGCTCACACTAGGAGGGGCTACAATAGCTCTGCTGGCAATAGTTGCAGTTATTCCTGCAGGCCCTGCTAAGGCCTTGCCTGGATCGTGCAGGTTCATGTTACTCCCGACACAGCCACTGAGGGGCCCACTGAGAGCTTCCTTCCTGCCCTGACGGAAGCTCTGCCCCCTGTGCAGACTTGCTGACCCTGCTGAGCCTGGAGCTCAGTTCCTGTGGGCCAGAGTTTGGGCTGCCAGCCTGTGACATTCACAGCTTAGATATGGTGGGTTTTGAGGGTGAGTACACATTTGCGCATGTGCACACACACACAACACACACACACACAGCCTGGTCTTGGTTCTCTATGGACTAGGTCTCCACAGTCTATAAGAGAGATAGATGTCCATGGTCAGGCAGTTATGGTAATATAACAAGAAGTTTCCTGAAGAGCTCCAGAAACTCAAGACAGGTGCAGAAATCTAGAAGCTGGAGAAGGAAAGAGAGAGCCAGAGAGAGGGATGGTGTGGCATTAAGGGCAGGGACAGAATGACTGCTGAGCTCTTGGGGCTCAAGAGGGAGCAGAGTACCCCGCTCTAGAGAATGAGAAGATAGAGTAGAAAGGGTGACTGTGTGGGATGGAGAAGGCCAAGGCCTGGACCACATAGTTCTAAGTCTGATGCCAGGTGAAGGGGTGCTGAAGTTTTCTCAGCATCCAGCTATACCAGGAAGGGAGGAGGAACAAGCTTAATGGACCAGCAGGGGGTGCAGACAACCTAGCCTTCTGATTGTGAGAATCATACACTCAGGGCTTGGCCTCTTCAAGTCAGTGACTTCCTTCCCTAGAGGTAAGAAAGGATCCTCTCCACCTCTCCATGTTCCAGGGCTGCCAAGTCTGCATCATCCTTGGGTCTTCTTTCATTCCTCCAACTTCAAAACAGAGGTGAAAGGGTGATCTGGGGAGTCAGTTTCAGAGGGACTCCAGCTATATGGGTCTCTGGGCTGCCTGTCACAGAGCTTGGAACCACCTCTGTGGGCAACTCCAGCTCTAGCCCAGAGAAAGGGAAGGACGACACCAGGACCGGCTCTGACTCAAGACCTGGAACAGTCCCCCAGCACCTGGCAAGCACTATCTACTCATGCCAAATGGTCCCCCTCCAACTCCAAAAACCAGCTTTCCCAGGTGCCCCCTTGCCTGGTCTCAGCACTGACCTGTCCCCTTTAAGAACTTCCTCCCTCTCAAAGGCCAGAGATAGCCTCTGGAAAATTGGTTCCTGCCACTCTTCCTGCAACTCTGACCCTGAGGAATTGATGCCCAGTTGCAGAAAAGGAAATGGAAGTTACAGTGATGAGAGGTACCTTAGAAGGGGCTGGGAGGAGCTGGGAAGGCGCCCATCAGTACAGGCTCAAGAAAGGAGGGTGAATGTGAAGGCAGAACTTGAGAGGCTGGAGAGGACGAATGTGGGCCAGCAGGCCTCAAGTAGAAGTGAGTGGCCAGAGGGAATAAGCCTGATCCCCTGGCAGTCTAGTCTGCAGTGTAGCCATCATCCCTCCTGCTATGCCAGCGGCCTACGCCGTCACAGACTTGGGTCTCCATGATCTTCTGAATCTGATCCCACCCTTGAGGATGATGTTGGACGTTAACTCTCCAGCCTTCCTGCCTGGGGGTACCATTGGCCTGGCACCTGACTTGGCTTTGCTGGGGACCCAGGGTCAGGATTTCCCTCTCTGGGCCTCATATCTCAATGCCACCCCTGACCCCTCCATTGGGAGAGTCTAAGTGTGCTGAGATAGTCAGGAAAATATTCTGGGTTCTCAAAGCTTCTGATAGCAAGGATAGCTTCTGACAGCCTCTCCCATTTATTCTAATATACACCCCCCACCTTAACACACTCTCCAGGCCAGGGCTGGAAGGGGGGAAGGGAGAGACTGGATGGAGGCCAGACTGGCAGAGACAGGGGCTTTGTCCCAGCTGGTTTCTGAGCCAGGAGGTCCGGTGGGAAAGCCTGTGCCAGGCAGAAAGGAAAGGCTGGGAGGAAGAAGGGGGGAGGCAGCCAAGGAGGTATGGAGGGTAAGGGGGGGAGGATGCTGGGGTGTAAAAAGAAGAGTTTCCTTATAAGTAATGAATAATGGGGTGGGTGGGGTGAGATTGGAAAGAGTTGTGTATTGCCTGGGCTCAGTCTAAGAGGCTTTCCTGGAGGGCCTCAGGCAGGAATGGAAGTCGGGGAGGAAGGGAAGGTTGCAGGTATGCTGGTGGAGAGGGGGCTCTGGGTGAGAGGAAGGAGTCTGGCCCTGGGAGGGGGAGAGGGCAGCTACTTTTTATGCTGTAAGCTTCTACTGAGCACCAAATGTGCGCCTGGCACTGTGCTTTGTACAGGGTTTAAGAACATAAAGGACTCTCAAAGCACATAGCCTCTACACAACCTGCATGGCAGCACTGACAGTGCTCATTTACCAGTAAGAAAATAAAGGTCCAGAGAAGGCAAGGAACTTGCCTTAAGTCACAGAGTTGACTAGGACCCAGGTCTTGGCTATGAGGAAGACTTCCTTGATGGTAAGATCGGAAAGAGAGCTAATGGCGAGATGGGATTCTGGTTCAGGGTATGCGCTGAGTCCACTTGGGTGTGGTGGGCACCCAGGGGAAGACTCTCCTGAGGTTTAACCCTATCTTTTCTCCTTAAGTCCCCCCATCAGCCTGAGGCATGTTCCTGCCCCTGCTGGCAATCCTGGCCATGGCCAGGGTCCCTGTGGCCTTAGCTGATGCCTTTGATGGGGACAGCTCAGGTAAGCAACCCCACTCAGGGTCATCTCCCTGATGGTAGGAGTGGCCTCCTGTTGACCATAACCAACCTCTGTCTGTCTGAGCTGGGACACCCTGGAAATAAAGATGAGCTGTGGGCCCCTGGCGAGGTGGCAGACAGGGCTGGGGCAGGTCAGAGGTGCGAGCTGACAGTCTCCAGGAGGAGGATGGGAGTCCTAAGGACAGGATGAAGGGTGCTAGGAAGTTGAACAGGTGGAGCTAGGAGAAGTCCTCAAGGTGACTCTGAGGTGGACACACTGGGAAAACTTGTCGGCAGGGCTGGAGGACAGAGGAGGTGAGATTAGGAAACCTGGGGTGGGCCTGAGACTCCTAAGGGGTTGCTGAGAGACCCCAGGAGTGGAACTGACACAGATATTTTGGGAAGGGGTGTAGAGAATGCCAGAGGAACCCTGGGACTGGGGCCCAAGTTCCTTGGGGGGGAGGGGTGCGGGATCAGGAAAATCATAGGGCCAGGCAGGGAATTCTGGGGTGGAGCTGGGCAATCCCGCGTCTGGGAGGAGGGGTTCAGGCAAGGGCTCAGAGCCTGGGTTGGGCCCCGCGGATCCCACACAAAGTTCCAGCGCGCCCGCCCACCCACAGAGGACCGGGCCTTCCGCGTGCTCATCGCGGGCGACGCGCCGCTGCAGGGCGTGCTGGGCGGCGCCCTCACCATCCCGTGCCACGTTCACTACCTGCGGCCACCGCCGAGCCTCCGGGCAGTGCTGGGCTCTCCCCGGGTCAAGTGGACCTTCCTGTCGGGAGGACGGGAGGCCGAGGTGCTGGTGGCGCGCGGGCTGCGAGTCAAGGTGAGCGAGGCCTACCGGTTCCGCGTGGCGCTGCCCGCCTACCCTGCGTCCCTCACGGACGTCTCTCTGGCGCTGAGCGAGCTGCGGCCCAACGACTCAGGCATCTACCGCTGCGAGGTCCAGCACGGCATAGACGACAGCAGCGACGCTGTGGAGGTGAAGGTCAAAGGTGAGAGGGCAGGGCCTGAGAGTGGGGGAAGGGCGCCACCGTCTGAGAGGAAGCCAACACAAGGGAAGGCTCAGGCTGAGCTGGAAAAGGGCACCCAGATACTGACCTTTGTTACCTCCTTTTTCTCTTCAGCTGGAGGAAATTCTGCCTACAGCCTAACTTAACTCCTCATGCTGTAGGGGCACAACTCAGATTTTACCCTTTGTGTCCAGGGGGTAGGAGGAGAGTGAGGCTGGTCAGTGTGAGGGGTAGTCAGGCCTCAGGAGTCCTTTCTGTCCTCAGGAGTCGTCTTTCTCTACCGGGAGGGCTCTGCCCGCTATGCGTTCTCCTTCACGAGGGCCCAGGAGGCTTGTGCCCGCATCGGAGCCCGCATCGCCACCCCTGAGCAGCTCTACGCCGCCTACCTGGGGGGCTATGAGCAGTGTGACGCTGGCTGGCTGTCCGACCAGACTGTGAGGTGGGCTGGGAGTGGGGCCCCGTAACTTCCTGGTGTCTCCAAGATGGCTCTGCTCTCAGGTTCTACCAAGAGCTGCCTGTAACTGCCAGGGAAGGAGGTCTGGCCAGAGGGTGAGGACACAGCAGTGGTGGTGTGGGCCCCAGGTGGTCCCTGCTTAGTTGGGAATTGGCTGCGCTGAAAGGCAATGTGACTCAGAAGGGGCACCGGGGCAGCTCCCTGGTGAAGGCATCTACTTCCTCCCTAGGTATCCCATCCAGACCCCAAGAGAGGCCTGTTATGGAGACATGGATGGCTTCCCTGGGGTCCGAAACTATGGAGTGGTGGACCCGGATGACCTCTATGATGTCTACTGTTATGCTGAAGACCTAAATGGTGACTGGGGTGAGGGGGTTCCCAGGGAATGAGCTCCTTCACTGGTGTTGGCCATAGGTCCTCCTGGGGCCTCTACTGGACCTTATGTGTTTAAAGGAGCAGCCAGGGGGAAGGGAACTACTTCTCCCTCCAAACTCTTATACAGGCAAATCCATGGCCAAAGCCTGAGACTGAACTTAAGTTTTGTCTGCTGCTACCTACTGTGTATCTCTCTACCTCTTAGCCTCTCTGTGCCTCAGTTTCTTTTTTTGCATATGAGGAAGTTGGGCCAGTTTCCTTTGAGCAATAATATTCATTTAGAGGTTTTATCCAGACTTTGATCCCATGAAGTAGGGTAGTTAACTCCATGTCACAGATGGAGGGACTGAGCCTAGAGAAGCTTCCCCAAAGTTCCTATGGGGTTCCAGGGTGAAAGCAGCTACTAACTTCCTAATAATCCAGTCTCTTCTTCTTAACAGGAGAGCTGTTCCTGGGTGCCCCTCCAGACAAGTTGACATTGGAGGAGGCGCGAATGTACTGCCAGGAGCGAGGCGCAGAGATTGCCACCACAGGCCAGCTGTATGCAGCCTGGGATGGTGGCCTGGACCGTTGCAGTCCGGGCTGGCTGGCTGACGGCAGTGTGCGCTACCCCATCGTCACGCCGAGCCAGCGCTGTGGTGGGGGCCTGCCTGGGGTCAAGACTCTTTTCCTCTTCCCCAACCAGACTGGTTTTCCCAACAAGCACAGCCGTTTCAACGTCTACTGCTTCCGAGGTGAGATGGCCTTCTCACAGAGGCTGAGTAAGCTCGGAGAGGCAGAGTGGAGCTTTGAGGTCCTGCACCCGCTTGGACTAGTTTCTCTCAGGTCTTTTTCACTTGCCTGAAGGGGACTCGGTTGTTGATCAGCTTGTCGACCAGGTTTCTAATTCTGGTCATGTCTTCTGGCTTGGACAGCGGGGCCTCCGTCACCACTGCGCTGCCTCACCTGCTTCCACATGGTAGCCTATGCCTGGTCTCCGCTGGCATTGGGCTGCCAAACATAATTCCATTGCTGGTCAGCTTATTAGCAGAGCAGAGGTGATGATTCTCTGAATCCATGAATGATCTGCTCCAGTTAACCAAATGTACTCAAGAACCCTCAGAGGGGTTTTTAGAACCTTTAACTTAATCTTTAGCCACCAAATATTAATGGCTAGAAAACATTCCCCAGCTCCCACAGGCAGCAGATCCTCAAGCATAGTTGGGTATAGAAACAGCTCCTGCTACATCTCATATTGGGAACAGAAGAGGCAGTGCCTGGAACTCCCAGGAGCACAGGACCCAGGCCAAGGGTTACTGATAATCCGGGAAGCATGGCCATGGAGTGTCCCGGGTCTCACCCCAGTACTATACTGGTATGAGGGCTGGAGGGTGAAATGAGAAGAAAAGACACAGCTTTTACCCTTAGGGGGGTCCCTAACCTGAGGGAGGAAAGGAAGACACAGCTTCTCCTATGAGAGTCCCCAGTTAAGGGAAGACAAGGTGGCTTGCTCCCAGCGTGAGGAAAGGCTGAGAGAAAAGCATTACATTCACTGGACAGATCTCCAGACATCTTAGGTCTGGAGTTGGGGAAGGGTGGGGAAGTGATGCCCCCAGGAAGGTAAGTCATCTGGAAAGGTGTTCTGGAGCAAGGGTGTGGTAGGGCTGGTGCTGGTGGGACAGCTAGCCCTTCTAGGCGCTGTTTGGGAAAACATAAAGGGGAGAACTGAATCAGGAGGGAAGGGAGAGGACGGCTGATTAAGAGCACATGGAGGACAGAAGCAGGCAAGGGCAGTTTGTTTGTCTGGCTCACTGGAGCAGGTGAGGAGGACAGGACGTGCTGTCCCGTCTTGATTAACTGAGCACAGGCCCTCAGGGTGTTTCTTAGCCCAATTCCAGCTTCATGTCATTGGTTTTCTGCTCCTGGTTTCCTTCCCCAGAGACAAGGTAATCTATTCTAAAGCTCTGGGTATGAAGGGAGCAGATCCTCAAAGGATGGGTGGCCTCTGCTTTTGCCCTCTTACTGTGAAATGCTGAGATCCTCAGGTAGGGACTGTTGAACATTCATACTACACTCTGCTCTTCAGCCATCCTAGCCTGGTGGGCGCCTGTCCCCTCCCATTTTAAGTCTTGGAGTGACTGGGACTCCTTGCCCCTTGGCCCAAGCCCAGAGACAGTCTGTCTGTCTTACTGCCTTCATCTCCTTACTCTCCCCTGAGCCTTTCCTGCTCACTCTATCTAAAGCAGTACTTTTCCATTCTATCTGATTATTATTTACATGGTAACATTATAATAGGAGTTTATTATCTGTATCCGAAATATGCATTCCCTTGAGGGCAGGAAGTAGCTCTTTTGTTCTCTACTGTATTCTCAGTGCCCAGGACAATACTTGGCATTACAGTGTGGGTGCTTGAGTACCACTTGAGGAGTGAGCCACTGCAGGGGAGGTATGGGAGAACTGAGTGAGTTCTGTGGTCTGGAGTCTAACCCAGAGTCCTCTGACCTGGGAGAGCAGAGCCACCTATTTGACCTTCCATTGACACTTTCCTCCTGCTACAGACTCTGTCCAGCCCTCTGCCATCACTGAGGCCTCCAACCCAGCCTCTGACCCAGGCTCTGATGGACTTGAGGCTATTGTCACAGTGACAGAGACCCTGGAGGAACTGCAGTTGCCCCAGGAAGCAGTGGAGAGCGAGTCCCGTGGAGCCATCTACTCCATTCCCATCATGGAGGATGGAGGAGGGGGAAGCTCCACTTCAGAAGACCCGGCAGAGGCCCCTAGGACTCTCCTAGGTAACTTGAATCCCTTTTCCTGCATGTCTTCTAAGAGAAGTTGAGGGCAGAAGACTCAAGCCCAGGTTGATGTTGGTGTTGTGGCTGGTATGACTCTGCCCTGTCCTTTCCCAGCAGCTCAGTGGTACAAGGCAATTCTCCTGTCTACCTCCCAACCGAACTTTCTAATAATTTCCACTCCCATATCTCTAGGTCTAGAATGCTTGGAATAAGGAGCTGCCTCCTGGAAAGAGGAACCTCCTTTTTTTTGGGGGGGGGTTCATCCCCTCTACCTACTCAAAATAGAACATTTTAACAGACTAAAAGGGAGATCATGTTTTCCTGTGCTAATGACAATCCTCAGAGCTTTCTCATGTGTTGCCTCATTGCACTCAGTTTGAAATTCCTCTGGTGTGGAGCAAAGACAGCCTCTCCCCTGGAAAGACTCTTCCCTCTCCCCTAGGCCTCACCCTAGCCAGCTGGCCGTTTCTCCCCTTTCCCTCCCTTCTTCCTGGTTTCTGGTGGTGCTGTCCTTGGTGCTGAAACATTTCTACTCTGCCTAGAATTTGAAACCCAGTCCATTGTACCTCCCATGGGGTCTTCAGAAGAAGGCAAGGATGAAGAAGAGAAAGAGGAGGATGAAGAGGAGGAAGTGGAAGAGGAAGCCCTATGGGTCTGGCCCAGCGAGCTCAGCAGCCCGGACCCAGAGACCCCTCACCCCACCTTAGAGGATTTGCTGTCCCAGGCAACTCCACCAAGGGCAGTCTTACAGCCTGATGCATCACGACCTCCTGATAGAGAAGCAGAAGCTCCCAGGCCTCCAAGGGTCCTTGGGCCACCCACGGAGACTCTGCCTACTCCCAAAAAGAATAACCTGGCGTCTCCACCACCTTCCACTCCAGTTGGGGCGAGAGAGGTGGGGGAGGAAACTGGGGGTCCTGAGCTGTCTGGGGTCCCCAAAGGAGAGAGTGAGGAGATAGGGAGCTCCGAGGAGGCCTCTTCCCTGCTTCCAGCCACACAGGCCCCTGAGGGTACCAGGGAGCTGGAGGCTCCCTCCGAAGAGAATTCTGGAAGAACTGTCCCAGCAGGGACTTCAGTGCAGGCCCAGCCAGTGCTGCCCACTGACAGCGCCAACCGTGGTGGAGTGGCCGTGGCCCCCTCATCAGGTAACGCTATCCAAGGCTCAGCCATAGCCATCCTCTTTGTTTTCTTCCTTCTTCTCCCCCTGCAGCTCTGGGTCACCTGACCTATAGTCCTTTAACCATATTCCCCAAGCTCTCCTGTCCTCTGCCTTCATTCTCCTAGGCACCTCCACTTGTGGATCTCCTATCTAGGATACCCCACCTTATGGCTTCCTTTCCAGTTCTCTAATTCCTTACCCATATCCCTCAATTCCATCACCCTCACCGTGTGGCCCTCTCCCTGTGACTGACCACCTGTGACTCTTCTCTACCCTTGGGTTCTCTACCTGTTGACTCACATGTCACTGACCGGGGCACCCCAGGCCTCATAAACTAACAGGGTTCCATAGTTACTTATTACACCCTTAGAGTCCAGGTTCATCTTCACTGCTCCTTCCCTACTCTTGTGTGCCCTCCAGATACTTACCACTGATATTGGGGAAGTCTGGGATTCCATCCCTGCCCCTCAACCTCTGGGGTTCTAGAGAGCCTTTATTCCCACAGAGCCTTAATCAACTACTTCTGTGAAGTATTTTTTGACTGTTTCATGGAAAACAAACCTTGGAAATAAATCTCTATTAAACTGCTTTATAACCAAAACTCTAGCACCCTCTGTCTCCATCCACACCTGCCCTTTCATTCCATGGATTTGTGTCATGGGTAGCTCTTTAATATCCACCCTTCCTCCCCACCCCCTCATCTTCAACCTGCCCCTCTCCTGTCCTGGTGGTCTAACAGCCCCTGCTATCCCCTCATCCTCTCCTCTGTGGTCTCATTCCACTTTCCTTTCTGGCAACTGAATCCCCAGATCTTTTCTAACCCCAGGGAAGGCACTGTCCACCAGTCTTCAGGAGCACTGGGGCTTGTGGTCCTTATCTCACGGGGGAGAACCTCTGCAGCCTGAATGCATGTGTGTGTGCATCTGCATTCATTTCTGATCCATATAGAATCATACACACATAGTAGTGACTAGTAAAGTCTCTCTTGGCATAGAGGTGTTCCCTGGCACCCAGCCCCTCATTTCAGGAGGAGTACAGTATCTAACTTTCATCTCTCTGCCCACAGCCTCCCCTTCCTCCACTAACCTTTACACTAACAACCACCATCATCCTCTAGGGGGACTAGTTTCATCATCCTTGAATCCAAAGGATCTCAAAATCCCTAATGCTGGAGAAGACACAATTGATAATCAAGGCTGGAGAGTATGGAGGGAGGGAGAATAAGGAGGTAGCCTTTAGGGTCTAAGAGAAGCTCTACCCATGCAAGAAAGGTTGAGTTTCCCAATGGAGAACTTGGAGAAAACTGGGATCCTCTCAGTGCCAGGAATCCTTGTCCAAGAGGTCAAGGTACCCTGGGGTCCCTGTATCATCATACCCAGGCTCACCCATCTCAACTCTTGGCTCACTGCCAAGCTGCCCGTGGAGTTCAGTGTGTGAAAGTTGGGGAGGGGTTTGGGGGAAAGAGAAGCATCATTCAGATTATCCTCAGTATCTTAGTTACACCACCTGGCGGATGAGGGAGAGTTCCTCTGGTCTGCTATTGCAGCAGAAAGGAAGGGAAAGTTTCTCTTTGGTCCCAGAGAGAGGAGGAAGGAACATGATCATTTCAAGAGAAATTCCTTCACTTCACCTGGTCTCTTCTGGTTTAGGTTCTGCCACCCAGAACCTGGGGGCAGGACCTATGGATTGGATGGGGACCCAAGGGCTGAGTTTGAAAGTCTGTCTCCCCGGATTGGAGAGAACATCAGGAGGAACAGGAAAGTGTGGGGAATAAGAAGGGGTTTCAGGACTTCTACTCTCTCTGGGACCTAGTGCTTAATGTATTAAGTAAAAACACCTCACTTCCCCTTTTGCACAAGAGGGATAGGATAGCACTACCAGCTTGGAAGTAACTATTGGCAGGAGAGACAGGACAGGGGGACTGGTACTGAAACAGCTGATTCATTTTTACCCAAAACAGCGAGTTCATCCCAGCAAAATTCTTTGAATCAACTCCAGCTTTTCCTCCCCTGTCCTTTCCTCTGATCCCCACCAAGCAGAGGGATTTCGGGTGACAGTGAGCCTGGGGGTAGATGGCACAATCTGAAGGGTCCTGCCAAAGGAGGATTTTACCTCCCAGAGTTGAGAACCCAGACTGAGGTTCATTGGGCTGGACTGTCTTCCCCTGGGTCATCAGACAGAGGGAATAGAAACTTGACACCACCCTCCCACATTCAAGCCCAGTATCCAGAGATACTTCCCACCCTAGCATCCAGAGAAAGTGTCCAGAGGAGAAGTCAAATGACCTAGCCAGATGGAGCTAGAGCCACACAACATATTGCAAGCCCTCAGGGTTGTGTTAGTCTAAGAAGATAGCCTGGAGGTTGACAGGGAGCCAGCTGGATCAGAAGTTTCTAGATGAGGAGACTCTAAAGGCCTTGACAAGGGAGGGACCCTGGTCACAGGGAGGAAGGAGAGATCAAGAGATTGGATCTATTGGCAGGAGAGTAATGCTGTAGGTCAAAGGGAGCCTCTGCAGCTGCATCCCTGGGCTTACGGGGTCCTGTGAACAACAGGAAGAATGGTTAGCTCCCACCTGGAGCACTTTAATATCAGCTTCCATAAGCAGTGACGGACAGACCACATCCCGCAGTGAATCTCCTCTCCAGTTCCCTACAGCCCACCTAGACTGTGGAGAACTATACTGGGACTTGGCACAAAACCTACGGGGTGGGGAACTAAACTTCCAGGCAAAGCATAAAGTGACCTTCATGGTGTCACCCAACAGAGGCAGGAACCACATAAGAGTACATGTCTCTTGACGGACAGCCAAGCCTCTTCCCCTGCTCGGTGGGGTGGAGTACTGAGGACCTTTCCTGGCCACTTTCCCAGTCCCTGGTTAGCTGGGCTCACATTGGTGGCCATGACAATGACCAGCCCAGGTTGAGCCTATGCCAGAGCGGAGGCCGTGAGAGGAGGTGGAGAGGGGAGAGACCCAGCAGTCAACTTGGGCTGCCACCAGAGGCAGGGTCAGGGAGAACCAGTCAGGTGCTAGGACAAGGGGATCAGAGGCTCAGACTGCAGAACTGTGCTCCCTGGCTTCCCCCACCTCACTTCTCTCCCCCTTAGGTGACTGTGTCCCCAGCCCCTGCCACAATGGTGGGACATGCTTGGAGGAGGAGGAGGGGGTCCGCTGCCTATGTTTGCCTGGCTATGGGGGGTACCTGTGCGATGTCGGTGAGTGTGTTGAGGGACCTGCTGGAGGTGGGGGTAGATCTGAAGCCCCGACCCTGACACATGCCAGTTCCCGAGTGGTGAGGAAGGGCACTGGTTTTAGCTTTGTCATTAGAGAATCCCCATTTTAGGCAAATCACCCTAAATCGCTCAATTATTTTCCTTGCTGGTTAACTGGACCGCGGAATCCCGATGGCTTTTCTCCGGGGTGGCGTGAGAGGGGTGCTAAGCTGTCAGTACCTGCCGGCGTTCATTCTCCTGGAAGGAGCTGAGGCTGTGGCTATTGAGGGCGGACGGTGGCAGAGACTCAGGCGGGGACTCCAGCCCTCGCCCTGCCCCTGCTGATCAGAAAAGGGTGGCGTCAACATCCTCCGCTTCCAGACCCTCTGGGCTCCTGGTGGCCCCTCACTCGCGACCGCAACCCTTTCTCTAGCTCCGCCCCCTCGGTCAGCGGTGGTGGGAGGAGCCCGGTCCCTTCGCCTGAACCTGCCGCTCTGGGATCGGCTCGCGACCTAAGTCACCCGCCCTTCTGTGCCCCAGGCCTTCGCTTCTGCAGCCCGGGTTGGGACGCCTTCCAGGGCGCCTGCTACAAGCACTTTTCTACACGAAGGAGCTGGGAGGAGGCAGAGACCCAGTGCCGGATGTATGGCGCGCACCTGACCAGCATCAGCACGCCCGAGGAGCAGGACTTCATCAACAGTGGGCTGGGCCGGGCTGCAGGGGACCTTGTGGTTGCGCTTTCGAGCGCGGCGCTGTTCGCGAGAGCACGTGCTAATTCGTCCCAGCGCTCAGCGTTACTTGGTCTCCCTCACTCCTCCCTCTATTTGTTCGTCTTCTCTCCCTCCCTCCCACTCCCGTGGCTAGTGGAGCTTGGTGGGGGGGGGGGGGCTGAGATTCCCGCAGGAAATGCACCTGCCTCAGCCCAGGGGAGGCTCAGGGGCCCACCTTCAACCTGTCCCACTTCTTACCTCCGTTTGTTTTCCCGACTCTGACCTTGTTGAAAGTTTTTACTCCTTTTCTAGCCTTGGTGCTTTTTTTTTTTCTCCCCACAACCCTTCCCTCCACGCCCCTGCCGCGTGCAGAGGGTTGGAGGGAGGGGTGAAAAGTGGAGGGGCAACTTTGGGGTTGCAGGAGGGACTTGTCTCGCGGTCACCCACACACCGCCCCGTACCGGGAATGTTGCCATCTGCTGGCCGCGGAGCCCACTGCACACCTGCGTGTCCCTGTGGGTTCTTCCCAGATCGCTATCGAGAGTACCAGTGGATCGGACTCAACGACAGGACCATCGAAGGCGATTTCCTGTGGTCAGACGGCGTCCCCCTGGTGAGACGCCCCAGCTTCCCCTCTTGATGTGTAGCCTGCTCCTACCAAGCACCTCCACCCCCAAAGACCTCATGCCCCTCCTTTCTCTGGCCCCTTCCCTTTCCCATGCTTTCCCCTCTTCCACCTGGACCCTCCTCCCTTCCTTGCATCCCTCACCTCCTCTGTTCCCCATTATCCCCCTCAAAGCCTCTGGCCTGCTCTTCCTCTTCCCTGGGGGCCCCTGCTCCCCATACCCCTAATCTCCTTTCCTGCTGCCCCTTGTGCCTCTCCATCCCCTCAAGTCCTCTGGGCTTATTCTACTCAGAGCTCCTGAAGCTTGGGATCCTCACCACCCCCTTCCTCTCTGCCCCCAGCTCTACGAGAACTGGAACCCTGGGCAGCCTGACAGCTACTTCTTGTCGGGAGAGAACTGTGTGGTAATGGTGTGGCATGACCAGGGACAATGGAGTGATGTGCCCTGCAACTACCACCTGTCCTACACCTGCAAGATGGGGCTGGGTGAGGGCAGCCCGGGAGGGGATAGGGGTTCAACTATTGATGTATGAGTAGGGAGGGTACAGAGCCACACAGAGAAGTTGGAAATGCCACCCAGGCCATGGGCGTGGGAGGATAACCAACCGGTTGGATCCTCTTGGAATCCTGGCTTTGTTTTGTCTTTGTAAATCAGATTATGGCCCATTCATCTCGAACTAACTGGGTGGATCCAGTTGGAGTCCCTGTTTTTGTTTTTATTTTTGTTTTTTGTAAATCAGATTATGGCCCAGGCATCTCCTCATCTGAATTTTGGGAACAGTCGCCCCAGAACCAGGCTCCAAGTTCCTGACTGTGTCCCTTCTCCTCCCCCCCCACCCAGTGTCCTGTGGGCCCCCACCGGAGCTGCCCTTGGCTCAAGTGTTCGGCCGTCCTCGGCTGCGCTACGAGGTGGACACGGTGCTTCGTTACCGGTGCCGGGAGGGGCTGGCCCAGCGAAACCTGCCACTGATCCGTTGCCAGGAGAATGGTCACTGGGAGCCCCCCCAGATCTCCTGTGTGCCTCGCAGACCTGTGAGTGCCAGGAGGAGGCAGTGGGGACTGTAGCCAGCAGTCATGGTGGGTTCCAATCCTAACTCGGCAACGAGTTATGGCCTTGTGACCTTGGAGTCATCACTGATCCTCTCTTGGGCAAAAGGAAGGAGGTAGGCTGGGTGCCCTAGGATACCTTTAGTCTTCGCTACTGTCTGAGTAGATCCACTCTGGGATTTTAAGGGCTGAGTCAGGGCAAGTATATAGATGAGCTGGAAGTTAAGAAGCGAGAACACCAGAGGGCAGACTCTGAGAAGAGAGGGAGGGGGAGGAGCCCAGGGTGGAGGGCGAGTTTGTTTTTCTTTCCCAGGCTCGAGAATCACACCCAATGAAGACCCTAGAAGGCCCTAAGGGGAGGCATTGGAGGACCCCATGGACCTCTTCTTCTAGCTCCACTCCAGGTGCCTAAGGGCAAGATCTTGAACACTGCTGGGGCCCTAGTCTTGCTTTCTCTCCCTAATCTGCTCCTGGAACCTGTGCTCTTTCCACCACAGGAAGTGACATCATGAGAGGGGCGGAGCTGGAGTCCAGGTGACAGTGTCTGAAGGGGCTTCTGGGAATTACCTGGGTGCCTCCGGCCCAGCCTTGGCCTCTTTCCCTTACCCAGGGCATCAGATATCCCCTTCAAGGCCTCGAGTAAGTCCCTAAGTGCCTCTACTGCCCTCTTCTTGCCAACCATTCTGTCCCCTCCATTCTCCTGGGGAGTGCTGTGCCTGCTCATGAAGTTTTCCAAGGGAATGGGTCTGCAGGATGAGCCCCTGCAGGAAATAAAGCTGTGTTTGAGCCCAAACAAATCTGATGCTTACGTGTGTGTGAGATGAGTGGCACCCAGTGTCTCAGGGGACACACAGACCTTCTGGGTTTCTTAGCTTCTGAAGGTCAAAGAAGTCCCCAAGATGTCAGAGACTAAAATGTGCCTGGCTTAGAATAGCTGCCCAGTATTTATGAAATGAAAGACACAGTGTTGGAAAACAACATGTGGGCATTTGGTTGGAGATGGAGTGCCCTGAGCCGAGAAGACCTAAGTGGACCTTCCTCTCAGACTGGAGAGGAAGAAAGGCTAAGGGCCAAAGAAAAAGGGTGTTTGGGGTTCCCAAAGGAGTTCTCAGGGAGCATGAGAAAGAGGGTGAGGCTGAGAGGGAGGCACATCTGGAGTTAGGCTTCAGGCAGGCCTACCTCCAGAAGGCAGACATTCAGGAACAGGGGAACAAGGTGAGGGCAGAGGAGTCCCCAGGGCGGCTCTGGGCATGACCTGCAGGCCTCTGGACTGTGACCACATTGTCACTGTGGACGCAGAGAAAAGAGGACAGGTGAGGATTCCAGGGGCCACCAGGGGGCGCTGTGGCCTCTCTTTTGGAGCAGCCCAGGGTGGGGCAGGAAGGGAGGGGAGGGAAAAGCTGTGGAGGGGAGGGTAAAGCCTCCATCCGGGCTGAGCTGGCAGAGGCTATGAGTCAGCGGAGCTGGAGATGGTGAGGTCATTCTGAGAACTGGGGAAAGAATGACCAGCTGTGTGTGTGTGTGTGTGTGTGTGTATCTTGCTGCAGTGCACACGGTTTGCTTGTTGTGCCTTCTGGTGTGTGTTAGGATGCAATCTGTCTTCACCATGGGAGTGAATCTTACAGCAGCTGATCCTTGCACTTACCCACACTTGGCCACACACAAACACCTGTGTGCACGCTGTCGTGTGATGCACCCCTGCTGTCACACATGGGCAACTCTTACTCCTAGAAGTCTGTAAAACCTGGTAAATGAAGAGACTGGGGACAGATTCACAGGAGTAAAAAGCAGAACGTGATATGGAGAGACTTAGAGACAGAGAGGTAGACAGAAAAACAGGTGCTTTTTGGGAGGAGCTGGGGGCTCTCCAAGGCCACCCTCTTTGCAAACCCCAAACCAGCTGGTCTGTGAGCTGCCAGCACTGAGCCCCCAGCCCTACCACACTCCTCTCCTTGCCCCAGGGCACCCCTGCCCCAGCCTTCTCCCTCCCCACACAACCCAACCCCGCATGGCTAGAGCTTTCCTTAAGTTGCTCCAGGAAGAAGATGCTCTTGGGGCCAGAGGAGACCCCCAGTCTATCCCGCACTGCCCCGAGATTGCCCACTCCTTGTATCTTGGGGAATGTCAGACTGGAGCTGCAACTGTGAGCACAGCAAGACCAAGGTGGGCCTTTGCGGTAAACCCTCAAGGGGTGCTGAGAAGAGGCACCCTAAGGGATGTTGTCTGAGGAACATGTCCTTCCAGAGGTAGTGTTTAGAGAGCATGCTGGACTTCCCAGAAGGGCCGCTGGCTAACAGGGCTTCTGTGTCTCAGTCCTGTCCCCAGTGCCTTCTCGCCTCCCCGCTGGCCATTGCAGTGGGCAGGGAAGGTCTTCTCTGTGCTGCCACCCGAGACTTCCAGGGGTTGATACAGGGATGCAGCTAGAATGATCCTCCCCTTCTGGCCCTCTGCCAGGCTGCCTCAGCTGGGCCACCGGATATGGAAGCCTTCTCCTGGCTCTGTTGGGCTTCCTGGGGAAGGGGCCTGGAAGGCTTTGTTGGGCTTCCTGGGGAAGGGGCCTGGTCAGGGGTGACTCAGCTAGCTACTCAGAGCACAGCCCAGTCTCTGCATGTACCCAGCCTGTCTTGGCCTGGGGAGCGGAACTGAACCCTGCTGGAGTGTCAAGCCCTCTCTTTCGGAGACTGCAGCAGGGTGCCTTGTGTCTGCCTCTGCATTTCGGGTACACAGGGATCTGAACATGACTCCCCCCTGCCAAGCCCTTGGATATGGGATTAAGCACTCAGCCTTCTTCTCGCCTGTCTAAAATGGGGCATCCCCTCAGAGTTTCTAGCTCCTTGTGGACGAGGGAGAGCGTGTGGGTGTCTGTGCATGGAGGAGGCCCAGCATGGGTGAGTCAGGGGCTTGGACATCCCTGTGGGTCTGAGGGCCTGGGGAGAAGGGCCTGCTAGTGTCCCCCAGCTTCCCTCAAAGCTGCTCCAACTCACCTCACTAGCCCATTCCTCCCCCCACTCTCCATCTCCCCATCCCAACTCCGCCTGCGCTGGGCTCCCTGGGCCTTTGTCCCAGCCCTGAGGCCCCTTCTGTGGGTCTGTCTCCTGCGCAGAGAGAGGCAGAGAGAGAAAGAGCCCCATTGTCCCACCAGCCTGCCACCGCGCAGCAGCTCCCAAAGACTTCCAAAAATGCTCAGCCTGTCAGACCCTCGTGGGTGGAGGCTTCCCTGGCTGTGGTCAGATTTGCCTGGGGGAGGACCCTCTTCCCCAGCTTGCAACGGTCTCCATTCCCCAGAGGAAGAGCCTTCCTGGGCTCCAACCACCACTCTGTGCTGCAAAGTTGCTGCTTCCTCAGGGAAGGGAGAGCTGAAAGACTCAGGCCTGAGTTGAGGAAAGGACGGAGTGAGGGGGGCTGGGGGAGGAAAGGAAAACAGGGAGAAGAAAGTTGGTGAGGAAAGTCCCCGCCGGAAGACTCTGCTAATCCCGAGTGGGTGGACCTTGTGGTCTGTTTATTTTCTGATGGTTCCTTAGTTTTTGGGTAGCTTGATGACAGAGGGGAGGCCGGTCACCACTGGGACACTAAGGGACGACCCACAGTCCCCCGCCTTGTGTCCCAGGGAACCCAAGTGTCACCGAAGGACTCTTAATAATGTTGGCAAGGGCGAGGTCCCTCTGTGCCTCAGTTTCCCCGTCAAGATAAGCTGAAAGTCTGTCTCTGTCTGACACATAATTTCGCGGTAAATGAGGTAAGCAGAAAAGGAAGAAGAGTCTAGGGGTTCAGGACTTGGGAAGGGACCAAGAAGGAGAGAGAAAAGGAGATGGAAGGCAGAGGAGAGGTGGAAGGAAAGTGAGCGGCAGTGGTGAGAGAGACTGACAGCAAAGGGTGTTTCTCCTTAGCCGGGGCCCAGAGCACACAGCGCCATGGGGCAGCCCCACCTTGCCTGAGTCTCCCTGCTACCCTCCCGGGGGGCCCTGGGAATTGACTTGGCAGCAGCTGACTCCACAGCTGCTGGGAGGTGGTTCCTCGACAGTGGCCCCCCGGCACCTGCTGGGGTTTATTTCTGGAGTCACAGCTGAATCAGGGGGGTGGAGGAGAGAGGGGGTTGGGGAGAGGAGTCTGTGAGACTGAGACGGAGAGGCCCTGGCCCCAGGACTCTGAGCCTGGGAGCCAGCCCTTTGGGGCAAGGAGCTGATGCCGCAGCATCAAGAACAGGAGTTATGTCAAGAGAGGGGTGTCTGCATAAGGAACCTTGGAATAATGGGGTTTAGGGAGATGTGGAGAGCAGGAGGCAGAATTTATTGCTCCTGAAATGTCTGTGTTAGAAAGGGAAGAAGGGGGCCTCCCTGGTGGCGTAGCGAGTTGAGTACTGCCCTGGGAAGCATTTGCTGCACAGCAGCGCAAGTTCAATCCCCAGCCAGGGAGGGGACCCACATGGCGCAGCAGACCTCTCCTGCGTCACCCACTGCTCCCCTCAGCAGTGTACTTCAGTAGATCTGCCCTTCTGCTCCCCACTCTGTCTCTGGTGAATCCTCTTACTCCCCACACCTCTGGCCTGTACCCCAGCTCTTGTATACATAAAAAAAATCTTAAAATAAATTATAAAAAAAAAAAGAAGAAGAAAGGTAGGAGGGAAAGTCCTCTTCTGGGGGGTGTGGTGCTGGCGGCAGAGAGAAGGTTGTGGGAGAGGAACTGGAGAATCAAGAGGACAGGGATTCCCTCCACTCCCCTGGCAGACTCCAGGCTCAGAGGGCCCTGCCTGAGGCCATTCTCTTCCCTGAGCCAAGCGACCCCTTCCCTGGTTCTGTCCCTTGGGACTCCCTTTGCAGGAAGGTGGGCAGTGGTCTCAGGAACAGGCAGCGGGTCCCTTTCTTAGCCACCGAGCTGGTTCACAGGAAGCCTTCTCTGTGCCACCTCGAGCTGGTTCACAGGAAGCCTTCTCTGTGCCACCTCGCAGGGAGACCCTCCGGCCTGGCTTCCCTCCATTTTGCCTCAGGATCCTTCCGGTGGGGTAGGAGTGGGTCCCACTGGGCCCCAGGGCCCTGCCACCAAGCCAAGTCCTCTGGGTTTCCTGGAGTCGGGGGCCGGGGTGGGGGGCCTCCATTCTCTCTCCTTTCTCTTGGCAGCCTCATAGGGCACATTCCGGCTGAAATTAAATCACATTCCTCTCTCCCTGCCCGACAAAGATGGCACTGCCGACAACAGCTGTGACACCACAGGGTCAGGCAGCAGCAGCTGGTGCCACAAGGGAGCTGAGGGGAGGGCTGAGGGGAGTCGAGCGGCCAGGGTCTTTGGAATCTCAAAAAGCAGAGCAAGAGACGCAGACAGGCCATGGAGGCAGAGGTCAGACGGCAGGCGCGCACCTGGGTGGAGTGTGGGGTGCCCAGGCCAGCCAGTGTTAACGGGGGAAACTAAGGCACGGCCTGTGGTAAGGACACGCTCCCCACCTAGACGGGGCTCCCACTGCCGCTGTGAGGCTGAGGGGCCCTTTAAGCGGTCACGCCTTGCTCCTTGGCCAGAGCCCAGAGCTGGGCCTTTGATTTCCTCTGGGACTCTGGCAGAGGCACAAGTGACAGGAGCTGCGGCAGGCTGCACTGAATGGAGCTCAGCCTGACCTCACCCTCCGAGGAGGTGCCTCAACCAGCACAACCTTATAAGGAAGGGCCCCAAACAAACTGAGGAAGCCACCTCCGGTCCCCCGCACCCACCCCCACCCCACCCCACTCAGGGGCTATATTTACCCAGAGGAGGCCCCAGAATAACCTCCCACTTGTCCTCCTGCTGCGGGGAGCACAGGGGGAGGAGGGTGCGGCCTTGGCCTTCTCATTCCCTCGGGACTATCCCCTCTAAAGAGCTTCCTGTTGTCTGACCTCATCCTAGTCCTTCATTCATTGATTCAATACTTGAGCACCCTCTGGGCCTCGGGCTCTGTACCAAACAAGTCTGTATTTCCCAGAGGACAGGGGCTCTGAGGCACCACTGTCCTCCCTTTCTCCTCTGGCCCTGCACTGGGCGCTCCCCCACGACGGGTAGGCCCATGATGCTCCAAATCTGGTCTCGGGGCCCCACGCGCCCACCTCCTCCAGTTCCCGCTGAAGGTTACAACTTGCTAATGGATTCTCCAGCTTTGATGAAACCCCCCACTCCTGGCAGCCCACGTAGGCTAAACATCTCTGCACATCTGCTGCCTATCCTTCCAACCCCACAGCAGATTGCTGCGCTCCTGAGCCTCCAGCCCACTCTAATCCATGCTCACTTATTGAAAATGCAAGTCGGTCACTACTTAAAACCCTGCAGAGGCCCCCACCTCCCTGAGAACAAAATCCATGCTTCCTAGCCTTGCCCACCGTCTGGATGAGTGAACCTTCCTCCCCCTGTTCTCCACCTCTGGTCGCACAAACCTCCCTATGGTCCCACTCAGAGCCCAGGCTGTCTTCTGCCCGGGAGTGCTCCCTGCCGCCCCTCCCCGCTGCGGGCCAGCGCTGGAGCTGCCGCACTGCTACCCCTTCAGGGCTCAGGGCTCCTCTCTCCCACCCACCGGCTGCGGCCCCAGCTGCCACTGCCCACTGCCTCCTGCACGTCTCTGCAAGTAACAAGGTAAAATTCCTGAGCAGGGAGACCCAGATTCCCAGTGCCTGCCCAGGGCCCAGCAGGTGCTCAGTCCTCGTCTTGGTGGGAAAATGGCCCTCACTCTGACAGAACTGGGAGTGTCCCTGCTTCCGGCCGCCCTCACTTCTCTTCTGGGCAAACAGACGACCTTTTCAGCAGAGAACACGCACACCCGGAAGGAGCCCTCACTCCCTCTGACTGACATCTTCCTCGCTGTCCGGACTGCTGGCAGGCGGCTGGCTTGGGCCATTCTGCGTGTGGGCAGCGGCTCTGCCTGTCCTTGGTCCCTCGCCCAAGCGGAGGTGCCTGCGGCCTGGGGACATCCAGCATACCCTCCATCCCACTACAGGGCAGGGAGTGGCCCTCGCCTGCCTGGGTGCCAGTGTGCTTGGTCCCCAGGCCTGGGGCGAGCAGGCCCTGGTAGCTGTGGGCACAGGGAGGAAAGAGCAGAGGCTGGGCTGCCAGGCCGGGGTGTGAGGACGGGATCTCAAGGACGGGGATCTGTGAAATGGGGGCCTGAGGAGCCGAAACAGAGACTCCTGTATGGAGAAGAGAGGTGCGGTCAGAGAAGCGGATCCTGCCCTGGAGATCCTGTCCACCCCTCCTCGGCCAGAGGACTCGAGTGGAGCCCGCAGGCCGCGACTCCATTCTCTCTGGCCCTGGGCCGAAGAGAGGAAGAGCCCCAGACTTCGTATTGTCTCCAAATGTAGAACATTTGTCTGGCACCCCCACCCCCACCCTGGATATTTAGAGGTTTTGCCAGATCCTTCCCTGCCAAGTGGAGCCGGGATGGTTTCTATTTGGGTATCTGACTTCAAGGTCTTCAGCCCTCCTAAACCAGGACCCTCTGGACCGTCCTCATCCTACACAGGGAACTGGGAATTTGTGGGAGGGGTGTGGGGACAAGCTGCGCCTGGCTGGAAGCTCTAGTCCAGCCGGTCATCAGCACAGCAGTTTTCAGGGCCCAGAGCGCCTCCCTGGCATTGCCTGCGTCAGCCGCCTGCCGCTGCGCTTTCCTGGCTTCCCCGTCTCCTGCATCATGTGTGGGAAGTCCTACTGAAGCTGGAGCTGCGGCCCTCCGGCTTGCCCAGCCTCCCCCTGCTCTCTCTGCCCCAGGAGGCCCATGAGTCTCTCCACTGAGACTGGACCTCGGGTTCAGAGAGGTTAAATGCTGACCTGAGGCCACACAGCCAGACTAAGGCAGTAGAGGCCCCCCACTCCCCTCACTAGGTTCTGGCCCAGCCAGTAGCGGCTGACATCACAGGCCAGACAACTGTTTATGTTTGGGGCAAGGGGCCTTATTATGTTGGCGGCACAGAGGAGCAGTGGGGAGGGCCAGCAAGGGCTAGAGGGTGGCCCCAGGGCCTAATCTCTATAATCAGCTCTGAGGGTGATGACAGGCCTGGCTTCTGCAAGCACTGAGGTCACCCAGGCCGCCCCCCACCCCAAACAGCAGCCCACCCTCCCAGGGTCCCCAGCTGTTGCAGCCAGAGTCTGTCTACCGTGTGCCCCATGCCAGGCCTCTCATGTCCCCTGCTCTTTGGGAGAGGGAGCTCCTCTCCAGCACTCGAATCTCTTCTTCCTCCCTCGGCCTCTTCCCCTCCAGTACTGGGGCGAGCAGGCCTTGGTAGCTGTGGGCACAGGGAGGAAAGAGCAGAGACTGGGCCGCCAGGTCGGGGGTGTCCCATGCTGTGGGGTATCCCCAAGCCCCAAGCCCAGAGAAGGAAGAGTCCGGACGGACGTTGTAGGCAGAGACATTACTTTATTCAGGTGGGGATGAGCCAGACAAGGCCATAACCTGGCAGGGGTCAGGACATAAGGGCACCCACCCCAGGCCCCTCAAGCCACCAGTCAGACACCCACAAAGGTGCTGCGAGGAAGGGCGGGCTGGTGGGCCCTCCCCTCTGAGGAGCCACAGACCTAGGCCTTTTCTAGCTGATGGGGCAGGGCGGGAAGGGGGTGCAAGGAAGAGGGGCTGGCACGACACAGACCAGCACTGTAAGACCCTAAGGGTGGTGGGGGCAGGACGCCCTCTCCGCAGGCCCCGGCTGGAGCCTGTGCTCTTGGCACGGCCCCTGGTCGCACCGCTGCCGCCTTGGCCAGCAGGCCTCTTGCAGAGCCGCAGGTCAAGAGCTCATACTTAAAGGTCTGCCCCTGGGCAGGGAGGGGTTTGGGGACACGCCACAGCCTTAGTGCAGGGGGACCTCTTTCTCTAGTCCTCCCCGGAGGACCAGGAATCCCCATCTCCTTCCCGTTGTGTGAACCTCAGGAACTGGCCTGGGTCCAGGTGAAGGGGAGTCCCTGCCCAGGGGGTCTTCAGGGCGCTTCCCTGCTCCTCTTCCAAGGGGCTCCCTCGGTCACCCTCAAGGCCCCCCAGTTTCCCCTGCCCCACTCCCTCAGACTGCTCTAGGCCGTTCACCACCCCACCATTCACATGCTCCAGCTCCTCCTTCAAGCTGGGGCCCTGGCCATTGACACTGAGGGCACGCCCTCCCCCTAGGCCCCAGTCCTCCTCCCTAGCCAGGGCCTCCAGGGGGCCAGGGGCTCCGTCCTTCCTCTCTGAGGGTGTGGCGTCGGACTCCTCCCCTGAGCCAGAGGGTTCATCGCTGTCCTGGGACTCTGACTCCAGGACGGTCACAGGGACATTGGCCACAGCGCCCCTTAAGCCCTCATCCCCAGGGGCACTGGCCTCCGTGGTCTCAGACTCTGGAAGTCTCCCTCTCTGAGGACGGCCTCCAATGGAAGGCTCTGGGCCCCACCACCCAGCCCCTGACCCCCTCCTGGCCTCATCCTTTTCTTCCTCTTCCTCTCCCTCCTCCCCACTCTCTTCCTCGTCAGCAAACCCGTCAGATTCCCCATCCCCTCCCCAAGCTGCAGGCTCCAGCAGGGGCTGGGGCACCTGACCCAGAGGCTCCACTACCTCCCTGGGGACCGCAGGAAGGAGAGACGCCTCAGTGCCCCGTTCTTCAAAGTCCTCTGACAGATCAGAGCCATGGCCATATTCTGCCTCCTTAAGTCCCTCTTCTTCCTCCTCTTCTCCCTCCTCCTCTTCCTCCTTCTCCTCTTCTCCCTCCTCTCCCTCTTTCTCCACCTCTTCCAACTCTTCCTTCTCTTCCTCCCCTGGGTGTTGGGTCCCCGGGTTCTCTGAGGCGAGGACAGCAGGATCCCAGCCTTCCTTTCTGGCCTCCCCTTGAGGGGAGGGCCTCTGCTCCCCAGCCTGGTCCTGGGTGAGGGAGGTGGGGGAGCTGAGGTAGAGTCCCAGGGGAGTGGAGTCGGGAAGAGTCTCCCCTAGCTCATCAACCTCAGCTTCACTCTCCTCTCTGCTCTTCCCCACCTTGTCCTGAAGGCCCTCGGGAATCTCCCCCAAACCTAGCTCCTCCTCCTCCTCACCCTCCACCTTTCCCAGGGCCTCAGCCCTGTCCTCCAGTCCCCAGCTAGCCTCCTGGCTCCCCTCAGCCAGGGGCTGTGGCTCAGGGGCATCTTCAGGGACTGGGGGAGGTGACCGGGGCCCCTCGCACCTGGGACTGGGGGACCCCCTCCCCGGTTGTTCTTCCTCCTCAGTTTCCTCTGATTCCAGGGGCCATGGCTGAGGCGCATCACAGCCCTCCTGGCAGGTCTCAGCAGGGAGCACTGCTGCTGCTCTCCAGGGGGCCTCAGGTTCTGATTCCTCCCAACCCCTCGAAAGTGGAGAGACCTCTGGCTCCAGAGCAGCTGCCTCCTCTAGGTCCTTTGTGGGTCCTTCCAAACCCAGCACCCTTTTTGCCTCTAAACCTTCCTCCCCGAAGGATGGCTCCATCATCTCCTCTCTGACCAGCTGGTCTGTGCCCTCCAGACCTCCAGCCCCCTGCTCCTGTCCCTGCTCTGTCCCTGCAGCAGACTCCCCCACAGCGGTCTCTAACCCCAAAATAATCTCTGGGGAATCCATGCCACCCACTAGGGCTGCATCCCTGCCCTCATCTTCCAGTCCCAGCCCCCTCACCTCTGACACGGCCAGGGGGTCTCCGAGGTATAGAGCCCCCACCTGCTCTGGCTGCTCTTCAGGGCCCTGGGAGCCTCTGGTACCTTCCTCCTCACTGGCACCCTTGCCTGGGACCCAGTCTTCGGGCCCCTCGTTCCCTGGATAATCATCTGTGTTCCAGGCCCCCCCTGAGGCAATCAGCTGCTCACCTCCCTGCTTTAAAGATGCTTCCTTCCCAGCAAAGCCACCCAAGTCCCTCAGGGCCCACTCTGCCTCATCCTCGTGGTCCACTCCAAGCTTCCCGGGGGGTGTTTCCTGACCTTGCTCCCCGTCTCCCACCACCTCATCTTCCCACTGCTGTCTACTTGCCGAAAGGGGCAGGTCCTGTCCCTCCTCTTCCACAGACCTCAGCGGCTCTAGATTCTCTCCCTTCTCCAGCTTCCCTTCCTCTCCCAGGTACTCTTGACTTCCCTCATCTGTGTCCTCCGGAGATCTCAGGTTCTCTCGGTTCCCTTCTCCCAGAGATCTCAGCGAGTCTTGATCCTGCTTTCCTAGGGGTCTCGGTGTCTCTTGGTTCTCTTCCACGGACTCCAGCGGCTCCTGAGTTTCCTTTGCTAATGGTTTCTTATTCCTCCCACTCATTTCTTCTTGAAAACACACTGGGTCTTCCATTTCTAGAGTTGTCAATGTTTCTGAGTATTCTTCTACAGTTTTTAATGGTTCTAGAGTCTCTGTTTCTAAAAGTCTCACCTCCTCTACACTCTCTTCTTTTGGGGACCTTAACTCTTGATCATCTTTTTCAGGAGGACTAAATATGTCCTGGTATTTTTCAAGTGACTTCTGTGGCTCTGGTCTCCATGTTGTCTGGTCTTCTAGAGACCCCAGTGGCTGCTGAGTCTCTTCTTCAAGGGTTTCCTGTTTCTCATCTTCTAGAGACCTCAGTGGCTCCTGATTCTCTTTTTCTAGAGGTCTCAAAGTCTCTTGATTCTCATCTTTTAGAGACCTCAAAGACTCATGATTCTCTTTTGTTATTGGTATTGATGTCTCCTCATTCTCTGCTTCAGGTCTCAGGGATTTCTGATCATCTGTTTCTAGAGCTCCTTTTCTAGACGTCAATGAGTCAAAGTTTTCTTCCAGGGAGCTCACCAAATTTTTATTTTCCTTTTCTGGATATAAAAACATCTCTAGATTACCCTCAGGAGACCTCATTACATGCTGATTCTCCTTTTCTGGAGATTGCGCTGTCTGTGGGTCCTCTCTCCCTATAGGTTTATGTAGTTCTACAACCTCATTTTCTACAGGTCTCAGTACTTCTACTTCCTTTTCTTCTAAGAACTTTGATAGCTCCTGATTCCCCTTATTTAGACTTTTTAGTGTCTTTAAGTTCTCTTCTTCCAAAAAGCTCACAGAGTCTTGATTCTCCTCTGCCAAGCTCTGTGTCTCCTTGCTCTGTTCTTCCAGCGACATCAGTGGCTCTTGAATCTCCTCTTCCAGAGACTTCAAAGTCTCTTTTTCCAAAGGACCCTGGGAGTCCTGGAGTTCCTTTGTGAACAGATCCCCCTCTTTTCGCCATGCTTCCTGCTGCAAGCTGCTTACTGCTTTGATCTCTATAGCTGTGTCATTCTCTACCAGCTCCCACATTTGCCCTTCCCCTTCCTCCTGGAATCTGCTGGACACGTTAGGCCCACTGAGTTTTGCCTCTAAATTGGGGTGCTCTGGCCTGAGCGGTGGCGCCAAGGAGGCATGATCCTCAGGGGACTGGCATGCACTGGCCTCGCGCTGAGTGTTCCCAGGCTCCCCTGGCTCTGGCAGCATGGTAGCAGGGGTGACCACCTTATCGTCTGCCCACACGGCCTCTGGAGCCTGCTGTCCCCTAGCCTGTGGCTGCAGCAGGGGCAGGGGGGCACCCTGGCCTCCGGTCTCTGCGTCTGTTGCAGGACAGGGAGCCGGAGGTGCGACTGGGATGGGAGTGCTGGCTAAGGTGGGGATGCGGGCCTGCAGGAATCCCGGGCTCTTCAGAAAGGCCGGCACAGGCGTCTCAAGGGTATCGGGCAAGGGTGGGGAGAGCGCAGCAGGACTCAGGACAGAGGGCAAAGGTTTCAGATGCCGGCCCTCTGGCGTCCCAGGGAAATGCAGCTCCAGTTTAGGGCCTGGAAGGGCAGAGGGGAAGAAATGATGTCAGTGTGCACTGGCAGGAATGGGGCGGAGGGGGTGGTGAGGGCACCTGTGACCTGGCTGCCCTAGGTGCTGCTCTGGCTAGCGCTGGCTGTGCTGAGAGCACGCTCACGGGAGGGGGGGGGGGTGCAGGGCAAGGGAAGGAGTAGCTTTGGGGCATAAAGAGAAAAGAGGGGTAAGCTGGGGGCCTGGCCTCCTCTTACCCTGTATGCCTCCAAGCGAAGCCTTGGAACTGCTGCCAGGTGTCTGCAGCCTGGAGTTTTCAGCCTCTAGGAGGGTCCTGCGGATGGGGGAGGGAACATTGGGTCAATCTTCTCCCTACAGGTCTGTGGGCAAGCCGTGGGGGTTTGGGGAGTCAAGGGGGGGTTGATTCCCCAGTCACATCTGTGCATCCCTGACACTGCAGCTTCCTCTTCATTTTCACCACTGTCAGACAAAACTCCAGCCACGCCACAGTGCTGCGCACACAACAGAACACAGCCAGAGACGCGGCGGCCACTCCTTGATCACACAGCCACACAGCTTTGGAACACACAGCTGGGCTCAGACACGGCGAATTCCCACACAGCGGACACAATGTGCACGCACCCACACTGCACAGAGACGGTCTGCTCCTCCCCTCCCCAGGCCAATGACCTCATCCTCCATGTGGGGGGCCTATTCTCATGCTAATCGGTGCCTTTGTCCAGCCGCCTGACTGGAGGGTCTGAGTAGGGGGCTTCCAGGCAAAGTGGGAATTCTCAGGCCGTTCCCAGGGAGTAGGTCCCCTCCTCCTCCCCCAGGGGCCCAGCACTGGCCCTGGACAAAAGCAAGCAAATTCCACCACTTTTCTCCAAATCCTTTTCGGGCCTCCAAAATAAGCAGCAAAGTGTGCTCAGGCCCCTCACCTCAGCGCTTCGCTTGGGGGGCAGGGCCCTCATATCGGAATCCCAAACCGTTCGTGGGGGGGTGGGGGATAGAGGTCTTTGCTCCATTCCCCAGCCTCAGTGCTTCAGGAGACTGAGGAGGAGATCCACCGAGGCGCTGGGTGGGGTGTGGGCAGGTTGAGCAAACGAGTTAGGCTGAACCCCGAGTCTGTGGTGCTTCCTCTACCACTGTCCCTGGCAGTGTCATGGCCTCTGAGCCCAGGGCCTCCCCCTCCTTAGCCTCCCCAGAGCCTCGCTGACCTTCCCTGCGCTGACCTTCCCTTCTCGGGGTCCTCTTAAACCAGTGCAAATGCTCCCCCCACCTTTGTTTGCCTTGGATTCTAGGGCACCATCCTCGGAGCCTGTTCCCGGCCCTGTGAGCTTGGAGTACACAGGTCTTCTGGGAGTAGAGCCCCCTCCTAGGGTTCCATTAGCCAATCAGGCTGTTTTCCAGAAGAAACTGTGGGTTTGCCCAAACCCGGCAGTCTGAGAAGCAGTGCCGCCTCAGCTCAGCTGCCGAGACTGGGGCCTGTGGGGGGCTGGGCAGTGTCAAGGGTGCTGGGGTATGAAAGGAGACAGGGCCCAGAGCCCTCAGGATGGAAGAGGCCTGGGATGGACGTCACGAGCCCATCTCCTAGCCTCCAGACAAGGAGACTGAGGCTCCGCCAGGTGGCAAGTCAGCGCCAAGCCTCATCCTGCAGTTCTCCTTCTGGAGGCGGTTCAGAGACACCCCCCTTAGAGTGAGCACAGGGACTGGAACTTTTTAGCCCATTGGGGTTCAGTCTGGATGCAAGTGCCCACGCATGTCCAGCCCTCTCCACTGAGGTGTGCCACTCAGCAACATCACCTCTTCTTGGGGGGTTTCTGAGGCACAGGATAGTTTTCAACACTGAACACTTTGGGGAGCAGGTAAGCAAGCGCAGGAGGGGCAAGTTCTGGGGTGGAAGAAAGACACTTAGAGTCACAGAACCTTCTGGTGGCAGGGCCGAGCGGCGGCTCTTCGGTCTCTGCCGGGCATGTGTGTGTGCATCTGTGTGCCCAGGAGGGGTGTCAGCCGTACCTGTACGTGGCCACCTCCAGGCTGAGAGACATCTTGAGGTGTGCCAGCTGCTGCCGACCTTCCAGGATCTGGGCGATCTGGCTCTGCAGGCCCTGCTTCTCCTGCTCCAGGGCCTCCACCGTCAGCTGCGGACAAGCCAGAGGTCAGGGGCAGGTCTTTCTACTTACTAGCCTGGGTGCTCCTTGGCTGCAGAAGCACCTGTGCCCTGAGGAGCTGGGCCTGTCCGGTAGCAGACTCCTGCCTCCCCGAGCCCAAGCCCTGCCCAGAGGAGCCCCTCTGACCCTGGAGAAGAGAACAGTGTGCCTTCGGCCCTCTCCCACTGCCCACTCCTCCTCAGGGTGTTGATTAAATGGTAGCACATGCTGTTCAGAATTTAGCTCCCACAGGAAAGGGATGATGAGGGAAGAGAGGGGAAGGGTTACAGAGAGGGGAGGGAAACAAGTGGAAGCAGAAGGAGAAACGATTCATCAAGAGGCCTGGAGCCCAGAGGACTGGAAGCCACATAGCCCTGGTCCCAAGTGCTGTCTCTTGCTCCTCACCACATGCCCCCACCTCCTGCACTTCCCGCATGTTCTGGAATCTTCCTCCTCTGAGAGGAGAGGGGATGTGGCCATGGTGAGACCTCTGTCTAGCCGGGGCAGGAGGCTGTTTTCTCAGCTGCTGGTCACATCTGCATAGTGTGAGGGGGAGCAGCTGTCCCAGGCCTCTGGAATGTGCTCCGGAGGGAGACAGAAGCCATGACACCGCAGAAGGGCTAGTGGCTGCTCATCCAAGACCCTTTACCCGCTACTGTCAGGGAGAGGAGGCTGTTGGGAACCTGGAGATACTAATGGACAGCCCAAGGGACTCAGCTCGGAGGGGCCAGTCCGGGCGTCTTTGAGAGGGTAACCTAAGGAGGGGCCCAGGGACCCCAAGGGCAGGAGGCTGCCATCCAGTGAGGAGGCTGCTGCACAGGTTTTGGATCTGCCTGCTGCTGGGGGCAGTGGTATGTTGAAAGATTTCTGAACCCCCATCATCTCCACCTCGTTCTTGATGGAGCTGTGAAAGTCTAGGGCTTGTGGCACAGGGTACGGACTTTCTAGGAAGTGGCTCCTGACTTGGTGACCACCTCCGCTCTCCACTGTTCCTCCCAAGACCTCTGAGTTGAACAGGACAGTCAAAGGCCTTGACTTGCCCTGTCCCTGACTCCTTACCTGGAACTTCTCAGTGGCCTGCAGCCGCTCCTGCCATCGACTCTCCAACCTCTGTTCCAGCGCTGCCCTGCGCTCCTGGAGGCCACCGCGTTCCACCTGGAGCCGCTGCAACTCCAGGCGACCCTCGCGAGCGCCCTGCACAGCCTGACCCAGACGCTCGCAGGACTGGCCCAGCGACGTCTCCAAGTGCGCCACGCGCTCCTGATAGCCGCGCACCGCTCCGCGCCACGCCTCGCCCAGCCGCCGCGCCAGCTCCTCCACCTCGGGGGCAGGCGCGGGGGGCGCGCGGGGAGGTGCGGGGCCGCGGGGGGTACAGGTAGCCTGGGCGTTCAGCCCGGCGCGCTCCTCCTCGTGCGCGGCGCGCAGGGCTTCTAGCTCGCGCTCCAGTTCCGCCGCCTGGTTGCTCAGCCAGACCTGGGCACATTTCTCGGCCTCGACCGCGCGCCGGCTGCGGGCCACCTCCTCCGCCATCCGCTCCCGAGCCAGCCGCTGCTGCTGGCACCGGCCCGCCACACCCTCCACTTCTTCCACCAGGTTGTCGCGCGCCACTTCGGCCGCGTGCTTCTCCTGCCAGCGCTGGTCGACTAGGGCCCGCAGGGCTGCTAGCTCGTTGTCAGCACGGGCTCGCCAGGAGGAGTCCCGGGACTGTGCCCGGAGACCATCGAGCTCCGCGCTGAGCAGCTCATTCTGCTCCTCTAGCGCCTTGACCCGGGCCAAGTAGGCTTCCAGGCGCCGATTGAGCTCCCACATCTGAAAAGATTCCTCCCCCAGGCAGCCCTCCATCCTGCTCGTGAAACCCACCGAGGGTGGAAAGAAGCAGAGTGCTGAGACAAGCCAGCGGCTCTCAAAACTTTGAGGAGGAGGGAGAAAAAGGGCAAGATGGGGACAATGACGGGGTGGGGCTAGAAGAAGCCGGAGCGACGGGAGTCGGGAGTGGGAGCGAGGCTATTCATACTCCCGCCGGCCCGGCGGCAAGGGGGCGGGCCCGGGTCTTAACCCTTTAAAGTTCAGAGAAAAGGCGGCATCCTCTGTCTCCGCTGCCCTTTGTGATGGAAAGTGGAACGGAAGAAACCAGGTTCAGAATATCAGATCCTATGATGGTGACTTTCTGTGATAGAAGGCCGTGAAGAAGTTCATAACTCCTGATGAAAGCACATTATGCATAAAATCAAGCCTGTGCGGGCATTGCAGGTCTAACTTAGCAGTGCAAGAGGGGTATCATCGAATTCCTCTTAGACTCAGTTTCTTCGTCCACAAAATGGGAGCACTGATGAAGATTTCACAAGACTGCTGAAAGCACAGATGGGACAGATAGCAAATTTCGCCCTCCTGAAATACTGAGAGGCAGCACTGCTGAGAGGTTAGGGACGTTACTGGAAAACAAGAACAAATATATGACAGTAGGGGACACAGCAGTGCGCTTGTGTATGTGGGTGCGCGCACGCACCCCCCACTCCGCACGGTGTGCCTCAGCCTCCATCAGGAAACCTAAAGATCAGGCGAAAAGTTTTCCCGATTACTCACATCCATCCGCTCTTGGATATAACCTGGGGTTCCCACGACCACTTTAGGCAGTTGAATAACCCCTCCAGTTCTCAGGGAAACTGGCTCCAGCCTAGCCTTGGCGTACGGGCTTTTTTTAGCAGAGGGCGCCCCCTAGTGGCCAACACGAAGACGAGGAGGCGGAAAGACGAGGCCACAAACAACTCGGTTATCACAAACAGCTATTTGGTCTTCATGATGGCCACATCATGTTCTAACATTTTACTTATATCATCTGAAAATCCTCAAAACATCCCTTTCAGGGGCCTACAGTTCAGAAAGTAGAGCTCATGCGGTGCAGAGACCCCACTGGGGAAGGCCTTCTGTAGCTTGAAGGTCCTTTGGCATCTCTTAGTGTAAGGGGTGAGGGGGGGAGGGGGGATTTGCGGCATGCAGAGAAAAGCAGAGCCGAGATCCCAGGAGAGTCAGGGGAAATGAGACTAAGCGGATCTTAGAGAAAATAATTTCTGCTCATGTAAATCCAGCTTAACTGTACAAGAGTTAACTGAGCTTATTGTTAGCAGACCCCTCTGTCCCAAGCCCTGAAGGGGCCCGCGGTGGAGGAAAATATAATAAATATAATAGTGTTACTATAACCAGCACCTATGGTGCCTACAGAGCTGAGGGCACAAAGAATGGAAAGGGATTTCTGGGGGCAAAGTACAGCAGGCCAAGGACCAGGAGGCCATTCCAATAATACCTTCATCCCTGTCCCCAACCTCTGTCTACATGTGGGATGTCAGTCAGGGAGGGGCCAATGGGTGTGTAATGAGGGGACTCACTGAGGCTATGCAGACCAGGATGCTGAACTTTTTTTTTCCAAAGATTTTTTTTTTTTTAAAAAAGATTTATTTATTTATGCACACAAGAACTGGGGTACAGGCCAGAGGTGTGCGGGGGTGAGAGGATTCACCACAGAAAGCGGGGAGCAGAACAGGCCGATCAACTGAAATATACTGCTGAGGGGAGCAGCGGGCGAGGCAGGAGAGGTCTGCTGCGCCATGTGGGTCCCCTCCCTGGCTGGGGATCGAACTCGTCCTCCTGTGCCGCACATGCTCCACCGTGCGCCACAGATCAACCGATCAACCACTCAACCCGCTGCGCCACCAGGGAGGCCCGGGATTCCTCACACCCTACTGTTTGGTTTGGACTTGGAGCTCTTCCTCCTCGTTCCTTTCCCAGGTGTGGAGAGAGGAATGATGAATATTAGAGATCCCCAAAGTTCCTTGATATCCTTGTGGGGGGGCCCATAGAGAGGTACATGGGGTGGGGAGTTTCTCTCCTGGGCCCTCACTCTCACCCAAAGGAGAGACACTTGGCCCTGTGTCTCCTGAGGCTAGCACTGGGTCTGACTGCAGCACTTTCTGGCTGAATGACCTTACTGTCATGTAACTTCTCTAAGTGAACCTCAGTTTACCTGTTTGGTATCCATCCCATCAGTTTATTGTGAGTGTCAGCAGAAACAGGTGTAGGAGGTATATGCAAAGCCTCTTCGAGGACTATCATTAAGTTGCAGCAAACTCCTTCTAGGACCCTCTCATGGTGAGTTGTGGCGCTGACAGGGCACAGAGGACATCTGAAATGCTGGAGAAGAGTGTAGTGTAGTTTTCCCTCCGGCAGGAAAAGGGGGGGTTCAGCAATCACAATCAGGTAGAACTGACACAGTGCTCTTTAGATTCTAAACAGATAACTAATATTTCAGAAGCAGGAAATCCCGGCCCTCCGTGGGCACCAGCAGGCACTGTGGGCACAGGGTGGGCCAGATGGCCAGGGAACATGGAGTGAAGTTTCATGAAGACTTTCTGAATCAGCTCTGCCTCAGGGTTAAAGCTAAACCCTAAATCTACAAGAATGGCCTCTGAGCACCACATACAGCAGAGATATACCCTGCAGGCCTGACCCCTGCACCAGTCTTCATGGCAGGAGGCCGCTGGAGTCCAAGGGGTTGTGTGTAGCAACACTGGAGTTGGGGCATCCCCCTCCTTTGCCCACCAAGGTCAGTGAGGGCAGACAGCTGGGGACCGCCCGTAGAATCTGTTAGTGTCCCCGTCCTGAGAGCTGCCTTTGGGGCTGTGGATTTACTCCTCTGCCCTCGAGGCCTTACTGGGAGTAGAGGGGGTCACAGGCCATCTGTCACTGCAGGGCAGGTAGACACAAGGACTTGTGATAAGAGTTTCCCCCCACACCCCCACCCAACCAGGCTGACTGTCACCAGGTAAGTGGCACTCACGGTTTCCTCCTCCCTCCTGCAGAGGAGAAAGATGACTTGGGGAGGGCTGGAGAAGGAGATATGATCGATTGATCTGTTTCCTTTCTGTGACCTCCCTGACCCCCAGTTTCTTTGCCTCCTGATGCAAGGCCAGGCCAGGATTCAGGAGGACTTCTTGCCACCATTGCTACCCAGCACCTCTTTTTATCTTCTTCTTCCCCATCTCTCTTCCCCTCCACTTCCCAGCTCCATGGTTCAGCTGGAGGGAGGGGGTGTCCACCACCAGTTAGGTGAACAAAGTCAAAAGTCTTTGCACAGAGAAGAGATGTGAGGGAAGTCAGTGCTCTGAGGGTGGCTGGAGTCCAGGCAGGAGGGACAACCTGGAGAGGCTCAGTACGAAAGTTCTGGGGGAGATGGAGAGAGCTGGCGTTGAGGGGGTGGGGGCCGCCCAAGGGAGGGTTCAGGGGCCTGCCCAAGAAGCCGGGCTATGGCTTGAGAGCTTTAGGCCCAGGTCACATCTGCCTTTCCTCTTCTGCCTCCTCTAAGCCACCCAAGGAGGCTTGGGGCTCAGCTGGTGCTGGGAGGCAAAATGCCCCTTCTCTCTTCATTTTTTCCTCTCCCAGCTGGAAGGACGGTGGGGCTGGCTTTGCTGCCTTCTCCTTTCCCTCCATCTTTCCCTCCATCTTGGAGGAGAGGTGGAGGAGGCCTTTGAACAAAGAGCCCAGTCTCTGACTGCAACCTCTAGTCAATTCACTCTTCTGGGTCTTGATTTCCTCATTAATTTATTCAAATAACACTTATCAGGGCCTCCCTGGTGGCGCAGTGGGTTGAGCAACACACTATGAAGCAAATCGCAGCCACTGCAGCACGAGTTCCATCCCTGCCACCGGCCAGGGAGGGGACCACATGGCACAGCAGACCTCTCCTGCCTTGCCCGCTGCTCCCCTCAGCAGTGTATTTCAGTTGATCTGCCTGTTCTGCTCCCCACTCTGTCTCTGGTGAATCCTGTGACCCCCCCCATACATCTGGCCTGTACCCCAGTTCTTGTATGCATAAATAAATAAATCTTTAAAAAATATTCAAATAACACTTATCAAAACTCTATTGAATGCCAGGTACAGGCAAGTCACCTAACAAATGTCATCAAAGAATCAAAGATTACAAATACTGAGCCCCATCCCGGGAAGCCAATGCCATGTTGGAGGAGAGACCGCCTTGAATGACCAGGTGAACAGGGGCCAAAGGAGGCACCAGTTAAGGCAGTGAGAAGGCAGGGAAGACTTTTAACCTCAACTGAAGAGCAAGTGGGTCAAGTCTGCATCTTAGAAAGATCACCATGGAAGACCAGGAAAGGGTGGCGGTGACTGGTAGGACACAGGTGCCACCATCAGGGGTCAAGGTGATAAGACCAGAGGCCAGCCATGGAGAGGAGGGGAGGGATATGAGAGTATTTAGGATGCCTGAGTTCCAGAGAAGTTAGATGTGGGAGGGGAAGGGGGGAGCCCTAGGGACAGGGAGGGCAGTGGCACGGGGAGACTACAGCTCCAGAGGAGCAGGGCGGGATCCAGACCGAGCATGCATCCTGCGGGTGGTTGAGGATGGGGGCAGGGGCAGGGCCAACGGTGAGAAAGACCAGCACCCCGACCCGTTCCCGATCCCGCCCAGAGATCCTCCCGACACTGCGCGCTGAAGCTCTCTGGGGGCTGCTCGCCGGTGGGCGGGGTCTCCGTAGCAGAGGCGTCAGGAGACACGGCCACCAGGGGCCGCTATGGCATCAGGAAGCTGCGTTTTTAAGAAACCTGGGAAACTGGATTTTAAGAACTATGATTTACACTGTGAGTCAGATAATATTGTCATCCTTATTTTCATGCTCTTCTACCTGAGGAAACAACTCAGGGAAGTTAACTAACCGATCCAAGACCACACAGCTGGAACTTGAACTCGGAGTTCTGACTCAGCCTGCACTTCCCTCTCCCTGGGAGAGAAGGTGAAAGTGTGGAGGTCAGAGGAGGCATCACAGAGGACCAGGGAGGGGAGACTGCAACCTCATCTCCAACCCTCATGCTTCTCCTCCCCTCACTCAGAGGTACCTCTGGCCCCTGGGAGCCAGGAGATGGCCAACTCTGGACTGAAACCTTGACCCTGGTCAAAAATAGAGCCCTTCAATTCCACCACCACGCAGCGTTCAGAGGCGGTCAGTGGCTAACCGATGGGCCGGCTGGGACAGGACCGGAGCTGGGAGCAGGGCCTAGCGTCGGGCTGGGCTAGGAGCCCGGGGAAGAAGCCAGTGGCGTCGTCTGCTTGGTGGTGGCGCCTCCACCCCCTCCGCACTCTCGGTCCCCTGCAGCTGACTGCTGATGGGCGGCCCAAGCCGGGGACTGAGGTCTGAGTCTGGGTCAGAGCACCCCACTGAAGGAGGCGGACACCCTGTATTGTGCCCACTGAGGACAGGGGACTGGAAACCGTGTGGCAAAGACGCTAGGAGCACAGGCTGTAGCGGGCGAGCTGAGCGAGTCCTGAAGAGACACTTGCCTCTGTCTCAGCGCCTTACGTGCCCACTGGGGACAACAATGCCCCGACATCTGGGCACCCCTCTAAGGCAGGGTCAGGGTGAGTCCTCCCCAAATCCCCGGGTGCGTGGCATGTGTTTGTGGAGTGAATAAGTGAGGGTGTGCGGTTACCAAAGGCACCATCATGACCTTCGTGGCCTGCTGCGGGCCCTGGGGCGGCCATCTGGAGGCGCCTCATCCCCAGCCCCACTGGTGACCCGCGTCCTTGCTTAAGGGCGTGCGCCAGACCGCCGTCTCTGCGGTACAGGTACCAAGGGTGCCCAATGCTGTTGTCCCGGTGCCGTCAGGGTTGCCAAGGTATGCAGGTGTGAGGTAAGTTCGTTCTGCACAACGGGACACAGAGATCGAACGGACAAGCCTCGTGGCTGTCAGGAAAAGCTAGATGCCACAAGACCCACAGCAGATGCCATGTCTACAAAAGCTCAGAGCCCTGCCAACCAGTATGTCATTACAAATACTTGCATATGTGGTAAAAATATTTGTAAGGGGCCTCCCTGGTGGCCTAGGCACTGAGTGCTGTCAGCACTGAGGCCTGAGTTCAATCCCAGGCCAGGGAGGTGACCCACATGGATCAGCAGACCTCTCCTGCCTCCCCGCTGCTCCCTCAGCAGTGTGTTTCAATCAACCTGCCTGTTCTGCTCCCCACTCTGTCTCTGGTGACTCCTCTTACCACCCTGCACCTCTTGCCTGTACCCTAGTTCTTATGCATAAATAAATAAATCCTTTTTAAAAAGTAAAGGAGAGGACAGTGGTTCCCTCTGGGGGGGAGGGAGAAGGAGAAGCCAGTGGGATGGAGAGGTACACCACTCTGCAAGAGAATTTTTTCCTAATAGAGTACATGAAGCATAAAAAAAATAGGGGGTGGGGTCATATTAAATGTCTGATGGACCCTTGAGCAAAAGGGCCTACCTAGGCATTTCTTAGGTACATCCAGGAAACAGAACCAGGCCTGAGTAGGGGGAACCCCAAGACCCAGGTGTCACCCAGATAAGGAGGTGGCCACCACCTATGGCAATGTACTGAGCTTGTGGCCACCAGAGGGAGCCGATGGCCTGTTATTGGCACCCAGACCTGCTCCCCAGGTCAAAGTGGTCATTTCCCCCCCTGCAGGACCCTGTGCGTCTTCAGTCCCCAGGACGCCAGCAATGTAGGAATGAACACAGTCCAGCTTGATCCCAGGGCCCCTCTCTGTCCTCAGTGGAAACCTGCAGATCCTGCACTATCCCCGGACGGTTCCTTGGACCTAAGGAAAAGGCCTGGAAGTTAATTCCAGGAAGAACTTCCCTGCAGGGGGGATCACATAGACATGAAGTGGGGTAAGGCAGAGGAAAAGGCAGTGGGCTGGGGCTGCCTTGCTGAGTACCAGAAGGGTCTCAGTGCCGGGTCTGCAGCCAAGCAGGCGACCACCCAGCAGCAGCGTCCCCCCAAGTCCAGGACACTCTGCCCAGCCCCAGCCACTGCCTTGTGAGTGGAAGGTGCCTGTCAGGATGCGGGTGTGATTTCTGAAGAAAACACAGGTAAGGTCAGGACAGAGGCTTCCCTCCCAAGACATGGGCATCGAGCTGGTATCCTGCCAGGAGTCCAGGAAGGACCCTCAGGGAATCCAGGGGGACCCTCAAAGAGAGAATGTGAGGCGAAGCCATCGGTAATAAGTCAAGGCTGAGGAGAGGGATGACTGGTAGGAAGGAGAAGGAGGAATCTGAAGGGGGTGTCGGGGTCTGTCTGGGCAGCTGGTGGCGGGGGAGGTATATTTATCTTCTGAACTGGCATTAAAAATAACCAGGGGCCCAGAGTAACTCAAGCTCCTCAGCCTTCTAAGTTGGGGGGCCCAGAAGGAAGCAGAGGATGGGAATAGAAAGGTCTGTTTCTGCCCCACCCCCAGGCTGGGCCACAGCAGGGCAGGGGCTGGGCAGGCTGGTACCCTGGAGGGTGGCTGGAGGGGGCAGGTGGGAAGGAGGAGGGAGCCCTGAGCTAGGCAGGAACAATGCTGGCTCCTAGCCAGGAGCTTGGAGTGGGAGACTGAAGAGAGGGGAGGGAAAGGGAGAGAAGGAGGGAAGGGAAATGAGAGAAGAGAAAAAGACAAAAAAATTGATAGAGGTGGAGAAGGGGTCCCACCTGGGTCCCACTCCACTCCCCTCCCCTGCCCCTGCCCTGAAGTGCCAGTCCTTGGCTTTTCCCTGTGAGCAACTGAGGCTACAGCCGGAAGCACTTAAGTTAACCTGCCCAAAGAGCTCCCCTGGATGACAGGAGACAAAGGGAAAGGCAGTTAGACAGGGTTGTGGGAGGACTCTCTCCTCTGTCAAACCCAGGACTCAGCTGGCTTGTAGCCCATTTCTTGCCCTGAGACAGACAGCCGGACAGGATGACCTCACCTTGCAGCCTCTGTGTTTCCCTACTCCCTGGCTGATTTCAGAGTCAAGGGCTGTGATGACAGAAGGAACAATTGCAGGAAAGTTTCACTGAAAGATTAAGCTCTGAACACAGCTGTGAGGAAAGGGGTTGGAGCTGAGGCCCGCGCTGCCTGAGGATGGCAGAGGCTGGCAATGGCAACGGCAAGAGGTCCCCCTCCCCGGCCCAGCCATGCCTAAGCCTAGAGCTTGCTGTGGAGGCCCCATTTTGGGGAACGAAACATAAAGCTCAGGAAATATTTCCTCAATGGTCGGAAGGACAGGTGACAGCTCTCGTCAGGGACGGCCTGGCCCTGCTCTCCCGGGTCTGGCACACAGCTGAGGCACCGCAAGTGTTTGTAGAGGGGATAAATGCGGCCCACCTGGGCTGGGCCTGTGCCTGCCTTTGTTGGCAACCTGAACACTGACACCTGTGCCCGCATGTGACCCTGGCCCTTGGGTCTCCTTAGACTCAGGCATGTGCCTGGGTGAACTGAGGTGGACTCGGGCTGGGTGGGGCCTCTGAGGAATCTCTGGCGTTCCCCCACCCAGGCTGGGCCAGGGGAGGCTGCTGTCTCTCCCTAAGTGGCTCTGGGCTGGGCCCAGGATCCCTTGCCCTTGGTCTCCAGATGGAACTTTAGCCTCTAATCTCTTACTTGAGCCTGAAGACCTTGACCTATCCAAGGGGTGCTGCATCCCCACTCCATGTGATCAGCTGGGAAAGACTAATGTTTCTCAACACACTGAAAAGCCCCTGCCCCCAGCAAGAGAAACAGGAAAACACCCGTTGGGAGCAAGCTGGTTTGTTCTGAACCCAAGCAGCCCCCTCCCACAATGCCAATGATTTCCTTGCCACTTGAGGGACTCCCCTTCCCAAGCAGGCCACACCCCTGCCAGGCCCTCAGTTTCCTCAAGAACAAAGGAGAAGCAAGATCCTTGAGGGCCCTTCCTTCTGGGACTCTGCACTCTGCCTCTAGATTTCCCAGCTTCTAAGATTCCACCTTGGGCTGGGGAGGGAGGGCTGGTTGGGAAGGCCCTGCAGCTGTCAGGCTGCACCAACCTGAGTCACCAGCAGGAATCCCAGTGGGGCCTGACACACCTGCTCACCTCAGGGCTGAGAGCTGAGGCCCACATCCAGTCTCCTCCAGAGGCCCCAGGTCCCCAACAACTGCCAGAAGTGACTTCCTCTTTGCTTTTCAAACGCCTGTGCCCCCTGCAAGTGGCTGGGTCCTGGCAGAAGCTGCCTAGACAGGAGCAAGGAGGACCCTGATTTTTCTGGGGCAATGGGCAGGGTCTGAGGTCAGACAGATACTTGAAGAAGAGGCAGCAGAATGGAGATCAGGCGGCACAATGGTTAAGGTGCAGCACTATGAAGCTATCTGCAGCATGAGTTCAAGTTTGATCCCCCCCATTCTCCCCTGTCCCTGGATCCCCAGTCATGGAGGTGACCCACATGGCACAGCAGACCTCTCCTGTCTCACCAGCTGCTCCCCTCAGCAGTGTGTTTCAGTCTATCTGCCTGCTCTGCTCCCCACTCTGTCTCTGGTAAATCCTCTCACCGCTGGTACCCCAGTTCTTGCATGCATAAATAAATAAATCTTTATAAACAAAAAAGAATGTAGGAGATGAACTTTTAAAGTCCCTTCTAGTTGGAGCAGTGGGGAGCTGGGGCTCTCAGGAATGAGAAAGGGACCAGAATGTCATAGGAAGTGAATGATTGTTCCAGAGGAGACCCTGGGCTGGGGTTAAGTGGGGTCAACCCTGGCTCACCCTGCCCCCTTCCAAGTCAGCAACTGGGCAAGGGGTTCCCTGCTGTGGGGAGCAATTGTCAGAGCCCTGAGGGGGAAGGGGCTACTCAGGGAAGGGGGTAGAGGAGGTTCAAGGAATGCCCCTTGCCCTGTGAGAAATGGAAGTGGGGGTGGGAGAAGAGGAACTGGCCTGTCTTCCAAAACAGCAAGGGAGGGACCGGCCTCCTGCTGTCTGACACCTCCTATGAGGCCTTTCTGGGGAGAACTTTCTCAGAGGGAGGGGGCTGGACCTCTAGAGGGTCCAGATGTCATTGAAAAAGAAGGGGGTGCCCTCCTATAACAACAAGACTTTACCCTGAAGCAGGGAAGATTTAAGAATAGCCTCCTCAAGGGATCTAAGAAGTTCTGGATGGAGGAGAGATGGAGAGGAAGGGGCCAGCCTCGGTGGGCCTGAAGTGGGGGATATCTTGGCAGGCCGACTGGGGGTGGGGTGTTGTGGGCCTGCCAGGTTTCTGGCACAGCCTGGGAAGAGCCCAGCCCAGAGATTCTTATCCAGGGAAGGAACAGAACTGGTTTCTCGACTGGCAGCGCCAAGGGGGACAGGGGCAAGGAGAAGCCAAGAGGTCAGGAGGGCAGCCTCCTGGGCACAGTGGGGACACATGACCAGCCCCCACCTCACTAGGGCAACAGAAGGTCTCAGCCACCAGGCTGGGGCCACGGAAGCCTTGCCTTTGCATCTTATTTGCTCATTTCTATATAAAGGGCCCCCCCCAGGTCCCCCACTATCCCAGTAAAGGTCTCCCATCTTTCTCAGGTATGACTGGCCCCGCCAGGAGAAATACCTGGTTGGACTCAGCTCTTCCCCTCCCCCTTAGCCTTTCCCCCCTCCCCCCACAGCTCACCAACTCTTGAAGCCTCCGGAGGTCACTGATGGGAGGGGTGGTGGAGCCAAGGAGAGGTGGGGGACCCTGGAGGACTCCTCAGCCTGCCCGATCCTTTCATCCCTGCCACAAAGGGCTCGGCAGCTCCGTCCTATCCATCTTGCCCCTAGACTGTCCTTAGGCAGCTCTTTGTGGGACCCGGGGTCAGGAGGCCTGACCAGCACGCCCCCTCACCTCTGACCCCTGCTCTTGGAGCCTTTATTCTCCCTTCTCCCCGCCTCCGAAGAATCTCAGCCCTCTCCAGTCTGGATTCCTCTCCCTCCTTGCAGCCAGCTTTCTCCCATGTCTCCCTCCCCAGTCTCCTGCCTTTCCTCTCCTCCCAACCCAGTCTGCCTCTCTCTCTTTCTCCCTCCCTCCCTCCTTTCCTTCCTCTCTCTTTCTCTCCCTTCTTCCTGTCCCTGGCTCCACTCATTTCTGCCGGTCCTGGGCTCTTCCCGTCACATTTAGGCCTGGAGGGCTCTGGTTCTGGGGGCCACAGGGGCACCCTGGATCCCGGGCTCCCTCTGGGCTTGCTCCAACCTAGTCTCAGCGGTTTCTAATCTCTTGGTTTTCACATTACTTAAACTTTCTCTCCTCTCCTTGCTCTTGTCTCTTCGGTGTGTGTGCGTGTGCGCGTGTGTGCGTGTGCGTGTGTGCACACTTCAGTTTCCCATACATTCCTTCAGTGACCTTCAGCACCCTTGCCCTGTGTCAGCCTCCAGCCCCCCGGGGAGTCACACCTGCCCCTTCCTGTCTTGCCCTTCTACTGTCTCTGAGCCTTCGGCTCCAGCCTTCTTCCTGGCAGGACTCTGCCACAGGGTCTCTGGTCCAGGTCTCTGCTGCCCCCAGCGCTTTGCCCTCTCAGCTGGCAGGGCTCTGACAAGTTTGGGCTCTGAAGCAGACTACCACAGAGATCTCAGGAAAGCTTCAGGATGCTGGTGGGAAGAGGCTTCTTGTGCACTCTTTCCTGTGCCTCCGTGCACAGGTAACGGAAGAGGAGTCAAGAGCCATGGAGTGGGAGGGCATTCTGGGCACTTGCTCATGGCAGTGCCAGGCTGGCGAGGTGCCCCTCCCCATCCAATCTTCTGGCTCTGGAACTAACTTCCCTGTCATCTCAGGCTTGGGGCTGGGAAGTATTGAGACACAGGAGGGCCCCACCCTTACTGTCATCTACTGGGAAACCCCACCAGGGCACCTGGGGCAGGGAGAACCTACAGGAAGCCCCACTGGGGCAGGGAAAAGAGACACAGTTCAAAGTTGCCTACAGGAAGCCCCTACTATGCTCGGGAGACCCAGCCGCTGCCCTCAAGGATCTCCTGTGGAAAATATTCCTCTTCTCTCTGCCCTTAACAACTTTGTCCCAGAGGCAAATGGTACCTGCTGAAGAGGTGGTGCAAACAGACCCCTGCCCCATAGAGTGCTGGGCCTGGGGAGGGAACTGCTGAGAAGAGACTCTGGGGTGGGCATGGGAGTCCATTCAAAGTCAAAAATGTAGGCTGGGTGGGGAGCTGGTGGCCTGGAAGGGGGTTGGCAGAGCTGGAGTCCAAGAAGCATCGGAGGGTGGAGGCCTTGAAGGAACAAGATCAAGCAAGAGCCTGGGCTGGGGAGTTTGGATTCTTCTGGATTAGAACAACAGAAAACTGTATCCAGAAAATTAGTATCCAGAAAACCCAGTCTGATTCATTTTTCCTTTTCTACACAAAACACACCACCAGCTGCCTTCCAGCCCAGTCAGAACCCAAGAACCATTCTTGACACCTTCACTTTTTCACTCCTCTCACCTATAATATGTCAGTGATTCTGCACCCCCCTACGTTTGGTTTGCACCCCCATCAGTACCCTCCACTGGATTTCTCTCCACCTGTACCCAGATCCCTCACGAGCCTCCTGCTGGCTTTCTTCACTCCCTCTTTTCTGTGGTCCATCTCCTCCTGACAGCCAGAACAAATGGATACCAACCCCCTTTTTAGATCCTCTGTGGCTTCTCATTGCTATTAGAATAAAATAAGGAACACTGACTACAGCCCCATGCACTAAGGCTCTGCACTGTTGGGCCTGAGCCCCCGTGGGCCACACACCAGGGCCCAGGAATTTGCACAACCCCAGACTGTGCTCAGGGCCTGAACCCTGTGGTTCCCTCTGCCTGGAGTACATTCTCTCTGCTGTGCCCATCAAGTCTGCGGCTGCCTGCTTTGTCCTCCCAAGGACCTGCTCTCCTGACACCTCTGCCCCCTCATTCTAAGAGCCCCTCTGTGGCCCTCTCGCTCTGCTTCTCTTTCCCATCATAGCATTTGCCACAGTATGTGTTGATATATTCAGTGGTGCATTTATTTTTAGTCAGCTGTCTTTCCCCACTAAAGTCTGTTTTCCCCCTGAGCCCCCACAAGGGCAGAGATCTTGTCCATTTTCTTCATCTCTGTATCCCATTATTAGCAGGGTGCCCAGCTTTGAGGAGGGAGGCTCCAGAAACAATAGTTGGATGAATAGTTGGGTGGATAAATGAAAGGACCCCTCACCTCCCCCACCCCATGCTTGGAGAGGGGCCTCGCTTACCCAAGGACTCTGCACATTGTCTCCCTGTCTCCTTGCCCCCCACTCCCTGGTCCTGACCTTCTGCCCTCAGCTGCAGCTGTGGCCTCTCCCGCACAGGCCCTGGCCCCAGGGCACCCTGGTCTTTCAGGGGAGGAGGCTCACCTGCCAGCACAGGCCACAGAGGCTATGGAGCGTGACCATTGGCTGTCAGAGCTGACAGAGGGAGAGGCTGCTTCAGGCTATGCCTGCCCAGAGTAAAGCAGTGGGGAAGCGCTGGGCCCCTGTGGGCAGGGCAGCTTAGGGGCAGGAGGCTGGGCCAGAGGCCTGCCTGGAAGGCCCACGGAGGCACTGGGCAGGCCACATCCAAAGGGTCTCTCATACCCCTGTGAATTTTATTCTGGACAAAAAGAGGGACTTAGACCCACCACGATGGCCTGCATGATCCCAGACTAAAGAGCTGAGCCACATGACACAGCAGACCCCTCTTGTCTGGCCCGCTGCTCCCCTCGGCAGTGTTTCAGTCAGTCTGCCTGTCCTGCTCCCCACTCTGTCCCTGATGAGTCCTCTCAACCCTGCACCTCTGGCCTACACCTCATTTCTTCAATGTAAAAATAAAATCTTGAAAAAAAAAAAAAAGAGGGACAGAGATAAGTTTTTGTTTTGCTTTTATTATTTTTTAAACAGAACACATAATAACATTTGTTTTGAAGAGTCCTCCTGACTGCATTATGGAGGTAGGACCATGGTTTCTTACTCTCTCTCTCTTTTTTAAAGATTTTATTTATTTATGCATACAATAGCTGGGGTACAGGCCAGAGGTGTGAGGTGTAAGAGGATTCACCAGAGACAGAGTGGGGAGCAGAAAAGGCAAATGGACTGAAACACACTGCTGAGGGAAGCAGCAGGCGAGGCAGACGAGGTCTGCTGAGCCATGTGGGTCTCCTCCCTGGCTGGGGATTGAACTCATGCTGTAGTGGTTGTAGAAGCCCCACAGTATGGTGCCCAACCCCTTGCACCACCAGGGAGGCCCAGGACCATGGTTTCTTGAGAGCTTACTATTGCTAGTGCTTAGTAAAATTTATCTTACTTTTTTCATAACATGCTTGTGAGGTAGATGTTTTATATAGTTGCTATTTTATAGATTAGAAACCTGACACTCACACCAACCCTCTTCACTGGAAAATCACTGCTTCCATCCCACAGGATTCTGGCAGGCTTGGCAGCCCACAACATTCCCCACCTGTCCCTCGGCTGTGGTGTGGTGTGAGGGCCAGGCCTGCACAGGCTTCAGGACCCTTGACCTGCCAACAGCAACTAGTCCGTGTGATGGTCATGTGACACAGGCAGAACCAAACTGAATTCTGAGATGCTGACAGTGTGGTCCCTCTTCCTTTTGGACCTCAAGTTGCAATCTTTGGGCAGCTAAAGTCAGTTTCCCAGACTTGGAGAAAACTCTGTGACAGGACTGAATGTGCCCAGCGCACCAGAGAGGGGGAGGTGAGAAGTTCCACGTGGGAGAGGCCGGTGATCTTGTTTGAGGCTCTGGATCCGGCACACCTCAAGTGAGACTGAGCTGAGGGTCCCACGTGCGTAAGCCGTTCAATTACATTATTTTATGCTTTTAAAAAACAAACCTTCAGCTTAAAAGAAATTAAGTCACTTGTCTGAGGTCAAAACAATCAGTAAGTGGCACAAGCAGAACTGGGAGCTCTTATTCCAACACCTGTGTGCCATCACTATCACGCCAAGACGAAGGAGCCACCCGGCCAGGCGAACCAGATCCGAGGCGCCACTGCAGGAAACCGGGGGAGTGAGGAGGGGGCCTGGGGCAGGAGGGCAGGCGGTTCAGAGGTTCAGAGGTTGATGGAGTTCGGGGAGATATGTTACAGACCTGGTGTGCAGTTTAAGGGAGAAGAATGGAAGGGGGGTCCAGGGCCCAGGAGGATCTAGGAGCCAGGCAGGAGGGGTGTGTGGGAGATCTCGAGGTGGAGATGGCTTATCTGTGGCACTGAGGATGGACAGGTAGGACGAGGCCTTTGCCAGGAGCTCTGGGCCGAAGCAAGGCCAGCCTGTGGGTGACGATGAGCTCATCTGGCACCACGTGGGGGGCCAGACCTGGGGGTGGCCAAAGATTGGGTTGGAGAGGTGAGAAGGAACAATCGGAGGAGGAGGAGAAGCTGTGTCACCATCATAGAAAACGTGGGAGTCGGCCCCTCAGCCCAGGGCCCTGCTGAGAGGGGGAGGCCCTGCGACCCTGAGAGCAGAGCCAGAGGGGCACAAGGAGGCTGGAGGGGGGAGGCGGAGGTGATGCTCACAGACTCTGGAGCAGATGAGGGAGTGGGGCAAAGGCAGAGGAAGGACTCTCCCTGCTGTCACACATACAGGAGGCTGAAAGGCCCGTTTCCCATGCTGCCTCCAGAGGCCCAGTGTTCAGGCAACTACCCCCTTCCCAGTGAGCCACAGACAACTTCTGCTTTTTAAAGCATTTTAATAAAATTAACCAATAAATATTCTACAGGGACAAAGAATGGAAGTCAGAGGGCCAGTTTTTCCCACTTGGGCCCTCAGGTCCCCTCACAGAAAAAGATCTTGCTCTGGGCTGGTTTGGGGGCGAGTGACTCAGGAATGGGTGATCTCAGGAATGGCTCTTGTAATCTATCTTTCTTTGTCGGTGGGAGGAGGGACCAAAAAAGAGCCCCTGCAGGAGGCATCCCAGCACCCCCAGAAGCCAGTAGGGGTAGGGGAGAACTAGCCTAGAAGGAAGGAATGGAGGGGGACAGGGCGGGCGGCCCATGCTCAGCAGGAAGCATGGGCTGGCAGTGAGCCAGGGCGGCTCTTGGACCCATGGCCACTCACTCTCTGACGTAGACCCTGGTGCACACGACGTCATCTGCGGTCATGGTCTGGAAAGACAGAAGTCATTGTCAGTCTGGGACATCCCTGGATCCTTGACGGGACCCGGAAGGTTTTGTCTGACCTTCCCATATCCAAACCTGCTTCTTGGTTCAGGACCAGTAGACTGGAACTGGTCCCAAATTTCTGGGCACCACAGAAAGGAGGTTGGCAGGGCCCATCCTGCGTCTTCCTCCCCAAGTCAGAAGAATCCCCTCCAGAAACCTACTGGGGCCTCTTCATTTGTGTCCTGCTCCACACAGAAGAGACTCCATATCTGCTCTGCACAAGGACACTATGTGGGACAGTTAGCCTCGCTGTACCCCAGCAGCCCCATCAGGAGGGACGAGACTGGTCATGTTTGTCCGCCAACCTCCAGCACCAGGGAGTGGTTCAGAAAACCCCCTCAAGGAAGCATCACATTTACACCCACCCGGGAGGAGACAGGCCTTACCAGGATCAGCTCTTCATCATTGGTCAGTTCCCTGGTCCAGGAGGTCTTGGGACCCTCTCCCTTCAAAAGCCTCTGCTCGCAGACCATTTTGTTCTCACTCTCCCACTTCACCAGGCTCTGCAGGAGAGAAGTGACTGAGTGACTGGGCCCACAGCAGGGACAATGCGGCCCCTCCACCTAGGGCCTTTTGCCATTGGAAACAGAGAAAAGAATTCAGGGAAAGACTGGAAAATGTGGAAAAGTGTGCAGAGGTGGGGCAATAGATTGCTTGACTCTGAGGGACCCCAGCCTGGCACTCACCTTACAGGGTCTCCCATCCACAGTCTGCTCCTCAAACTCTTCCCCGATCTTGAAGTTGATCTCAGTGGTACGCACAGTGGTGGAGGTTTTGATGTAGAAGGTGTCTCCCTCCTGTTTGATCTCCACTGCTGGCTTGGACGCCGCAGCCACAGCAATCTTCCTCAGCATCACATTCACCCCTGCAGGGAGACAGGCTTATCGTTAGGGGTGCTCCAGGCCCTCTGAGGCAGTGGTGCAGGCTGAATGTAAGTCGAGGGATGCAGCTGGCCTGGATGTCTGGAAAAGCACCTTCAAGGAGAATGGACAGCCCAGCCCTAAAGGATTGTGGGGTTTGGGCAAGAGGGGCAGAAAGACAGTGCCCTGCCCTTAGGAGCCTGTTCCCAGTTGCCCCACCTTGATGAGTCAGCAGGCCCGAATCGGGCTCCCCAAGTCTTGGGGCTTCACACTCAGAGTTCTCAGGGGCCATTCTCCAGATTCCCATTTCTCAGTAGCATCTTGCTGTTGACTCTGCTCGCCCCACTGTCGGCCTTTGTCTACCCTGTCTGTGACCCTCTCCTGGGATGGACCCTCTCCTAGGGTAGGTGCGTCAGAATCACTGTGTCTGCCCTGCCTCTCTGCAGCCAGACCTTGCTCTGAAGTTAGGGCCACTTTCCTCTCTGCCCTTTCCACCTTCCCTGCCGGGTGCAAGTTAGGCCTTCACTTGCCTAATCTCTGTCACTCTGTCACGCCCCAAATGAGAAGAGCCAGGCTTCCCAGCAGGGAAAGAGGTGGGGCAGCTGCTTCTCTCTGCTGCCTTTGGAACTGGGGTTGTCCTGCAGTTTGGGGAAGCCAGAGCTCTGGCATGAGATTCACCAGGTTGTGATTTCCACCTGGTCCAGTCCCTCACAGGCTGGGTGACACAGGACAAATGGGTTAAGCTGTCTTAGATTCCTCAACTGTCAAAAGCCTTTCCCATAGGACCTAGCATATAGTGTCAGGCACACCTTTAAGTTTTCAAGGACAATAGCTATGCTTATTGTTTCTGTTATTTTTATTGAGAAAAGAAAGTAAAGAAAAAGCCAGAGCTGCTCCAAGTTCCTCGTGTCAGCCTCCTGCTCTTTGCCCCTCCTGGAAGACTCCTATGTCCTTCTGCACCGAGTGCCCCACTCCAGATCACACCCACCTCAGTGGTCAGGCTTTGTCACTCTATTTCCAAGGATTCAGGGTTGCTGTGCCCTGTCTCCCTGTCCTTTTCCAGATTTGACTCCCTGGTCCCCAGAGAACAAGAGGGTGGAGGGCCCAGGAGAGAACACATCTCTCATAGGAGACAAGCCGTCAGGGCAGCACCTCTCGGACCCCAACCCCAGGCCAGGGTCCTGGTCCAAGCTCCGCACCACTCAGCAGGCCTGGCCCCCTGCTCTGAACCAGTGCCGAACCCTTCAGGGAAGCAACAGGTGTGACTGAGTGGGCAAAGCTGGTTTGTGCCAGGTGAGTGGGCTTTCCCCACCCTCAACTGCCCACATTCCCTGGCCCTCCTCCAGACCTGGATTCCTAGCGAAACAAATCCTCCTTCCCAGGGACACCAAAGCCAGCCCACTCTGCTCTGGACTGAATGGAGCAAAAGGGAGGAAGCCCCATCTTGCAGGAGTTCCAGGAGTCTCCCCTCGTGACTGCTAATTTTGGGGTCCAGGGAGAAATAACTGATGTTCCAGCTCTAATTCACTTGGCAGAGGAGACTCTTCGTGCTTCATCTTCTTGGAAGAGGCCACTTTACCTGGGAAGTCCATCCTGCAATCTCACACGAATCTCTCCTGTTACAGGAGCAGAACCTGCCACAGACATCATACTGGGTGGGACAGGTATTCCCCAAGCACCTGAGCATCTCTCCCAGGAGAGGAACCCTTGGATATTGCAAAGGGAGGTAAGACGTGATCTAGGCTTCTTTGGGCCAGGCATGGTTGGGAGGAAACACCCAGCCCGCCACTCTGCTGCCTTTGGAACTGAAGTTAGGCTAAGCTGACCTTGGCTGACTCAGGACTGTGTTTGTGTAATGGGTCTGTTTTCAATCTGCCCCCCAGCAGGGCCTGAGAAGGGCACGTGGCTCCTGGAGACCCTGCAGGGAGGACAAACAAACTGAAGACAGACAGACAACAGGATTGGGTTTGGAATCTTATTATCCTGCTGAGGCCTGGGTGTTGCCACTTAGAAGAGGGGCTAGAATCCAGAAGAGATGGGGGAAGAATGGTATTCTGGTTTTCTGAAAATAAAATTTTTATCCTTTCTGTCTTTTTTTTTTTTTTTTCTTCACAAGAGCAGAGCAAGACTGATGTGACTATAAGTATTGGAGGGGCCTCCCTGGTGGCACAAGGGGTTAAGGTGCAGCACTATGAAGCTATGGGCAGCCACTGCAGCATGAGTTTGATCCCTGGCCAGGGAGCTGATCCACATGGTGCAGCAGACCTCTCCAGTCTCACCTGCTGCTCCCTTCAGCAGTGTGTTTCAGTCAATCTAGCTGTTCTGCTCCCCACTCTGTCTATGGTGAATCCTCTCACCCCCTGCACCTCTGGCCTGTACCCCAACTCTTGTATTCATAAATAAATAAATCTTCCAAAAAAAAAAAAGAAGTATTGGAGTTAGATTATAAGAACTAACAGCAAAGAAAAATAGAAATCACTGCTTTTCCCATTGGGTTTCTGACACTTCCAAGGCCCAGACTCACTTGCATAGCTCCCTGCCCCTTTCCCAACCCAAATGGGACCTCTCTGTTTAATCTTGAAATCGATGGCAGGCATACCCTTTGGGCGCCAATACTGGCAGAAGGCTTCTCAATTGCTGGGGTCTTGCACTAACCTTCATCTCTCCCCAGAGCTCTCGCCTCAGCCAGCCCCAGCCCTCTTCCCCTCGCCAGAGCAGGAGTCTGGAAATGCACTCTCGGTAGGCTCAGTTTCCACACCTCTGCCCAACACAGGCAACAGGCCTAAGGGGGTCTCCAGGGAGGGAGGGAGAGGAGAACTCTGAATTTCAGAAATGGGGGAGGCGTAGGTTTTCACACAAAGCCATTTGTTGAAATCTAAGAAAGTGATAATTATCCAGAGCGATTTGAGGACGCTGGAACTGCTGGCTGTAGGAAAATATTTGTCTCACAGATTGGGGGAGGGAGGGTCAGAGTGGAAAGTGCTGAAATGGGAAGGAAGGAAAAACAGGGATTTCTGGGGTGGTGGATCACCTGGATCACCTGGTGGGTGGAGCCCGCGCTCAGAGGTAAAGAAGGAACGTACCCTGGGGATTGGATTACCCGCGGGGGCACGGAGAACGGGGCTGGAATGTCTGAGGCGCACGGTGGGGTAGGGACACAGGCTCCCCGCCCGGATGCAAGATTCTCAACTTTGGAACTGCTGAGTGGCAGTCCTTGTCCCGCCCCGAGGGGCGCCAAGCTCATGCATCTGGTTTTTACTTGATTCACAAGCTGAGTCACCGAGGAGCTGGCATCGGTGGGCGCCCCTCCGGGGAAAAAAGCAGGATTTCGGTATCCCAGCCCAGCGCCCCAGGACTCAGGCGTCAGGCCCCTTTTCTTGAGGATGCAGGCGCCCAGCTTCCCACGCCCTGATTCTAGCCCCCTCCCCTCTTTCTCCTATCCAAGGACTCCCGAGCCTCTTTCTCCTATGTGCACGGGAAAATCTCCTTACCCAGCACTTTGAGCAAATCCTCGAAGTTTTCCGATCGGATGATTTTCCAGTTGCCAGAGAAGTTGGGCATGGTGACGGCGCGGTCGATGGTCCCCTTAAACCCTTCAGCTGGAGCACAGGACGTTGAGACCTTTCGTCGAAAAAGGTAGCTTGCCGCCTTCGCGCGATCGCGGGGCTCAGGAGCTAGGACACGTCCCAGAGCAACCCCAAAGCCGGCTGGGCGCCCGCGCGGGTAGCCTTTATACCCTGCTCCGGCCCGCCCCTGTCCAAGAATGAGGTGGCCCCGCCTCTCGCTCCGCCCTTTCACCCCACCTGGGGGGCCAAGAGCCTCGGGTCTGCTTTGCCACCCACCCCGCTGCGGAGGTCCTAGGGGTTTCTAGCCCCGCGGGCGGTCCAAGGCTTTGGGGGGTTTTAGATACCAAGCTCTGGCGGGTGTGGGAAAATGGGAAAGCGGGGAGAGGGCGAGTACTGGGATTGGGCTCTCAACCCAGAGGAGGGGGCAACCAGGCCCAAGGCGCGGATCTCGGGGCTCAGGCCCAACGGTCGGCGCTACCGAGTCACGTCTCGCCTGCTCCCAAACCTAACTCGAAGCTGTGGACTCCTTGGCGCCCTACAGGCACACCACCAACTTGCGAGCCACCGCTAGGGAAGAGAATGCGCGGCCCAGCTCCAGCTCCACTGAAGTCTGTTCTGGATCCAATGTGACCGACTGGAACTCAGAAACCTGTTGGGGAGTCCTGGGGCTTCTGGGCCAGGCACCTAAGTGAGGCAACGGCGCCCCCTGCTGTAACGACTCGAAGAGGCTGGGAGGGGGCAGCACCCCATCCCCACCCGGACCCCCAATCCCGTTTCTGCCTCAGATCGGTGCCTGGGGACTCGAAGTTGACGCTGAAAGACTTATTCTTTGGGCGTTGGGCGGGCATCGAAGGGTTAAGACTGAGCCCCGGGCGCGAGGATTGAGAGGGCAGAGGTCACCGCCAATCACTTGACACGAGCTCATTATTAAGGCTCTTTTTTAGTCGCTAGCCTCCCCAGGCCCCCAGGGGATAGCAGCAGGAGGCAGGGAGGGGAGGCTGGGATAGAGGCGCGGAGCCCCAGCGCGCTGTGCGGCTACCTAGATCGGAGAAAGACTGGGTGCCGGGGGAAGGGGCGGAGCAGGGTCTCAGGTGTCACCATTCAAAGTTGTAAAACGGGCGGAAGGATCGGCCGCCCCTCGGTGAAGGTCTTTGAAGTGGGAGATCAAAGGAAGGGGGTAGGACACAGTTCCCTGAGGAGACCCAAGCGGGGATGGACGAGACCCCAAGGAGAGGGCCGGGTGACCGAGAAACAAACGCAGGATTGGCGGGGAACCTCGGAGACAGACTGGGAGACCCCAGGCCAGAGGAGGCCAAGGAGCGGAGCCAGCAGGCTGCCGAGCGGTGGTGGGACGGGGTGAGCGCCGGAACTGGCTGACGCGTCCCGGCCGCAGAGGGGCGCAGATCCACTGAGCCAACGCTGTGGCCCAGTGGCCCTCGGCGAATTCGCGCACGTGGCCCGGCTGCCCATACCGCGCCTTCCCCTCATCCCCTTACAGGACCTCCCTTCCAGCTCCTTCCGAGGCGGAGACGAAAATCTCAACATCTGGTCACAGTCCTGGGTCCTCGCCCAGGCCCCTCCCTGCCAGCGTGGCCCTGGGTGGGGCCCAGGACAGGCTTTCTGAGATCCTGAGCGCTTTGCCTTAGAGCGAGGAACTGTCCTAGGGGCCGTAGCAGCGGGGAGTCCGGGGAATGGAGCAAAAGGAGAGGGCCGCAGCCTTCACCGTGGTGTGGAGGGCTGAAAAGCCTGGAGGACCTGCTGGAGGCTCAGCCTCTGCTGTAGAGGGAGGATCGCTGAACAGGGAAGGAGGGATGGAGACTAGATTGGACAAAGGATTTCTTGATGGCCCCCACCCAGCAGCAGCCTATAAACTGTTAGATTTGAGGAAGAGAGCTGGAGGCTTCGGTGTGGTTTTAAGAGTCCAGGCTGGGTGTGGGAAAGCTGATTTGGGGGTGGGGGTAACCTGGGCATCTGGAAGTCTGGAAGTGAAAGGGCAGTAGGATGAGCAGGGAGGGACAGACAAAAGCAGAGGTGGTGGAGGGAGGTGGTCTCCAGAGGGTGCTTAGGGTCTGGGGTTGCAGACTCCAACTGCTCTCCTCCCCCACCCACCGGCTCCAGCAACGCTGTAGGTAAAGGGAGGGGGATTAGGTTCTGACAGTGAAATCAGGCTCCCAGCCAAAAGGATGAAGAGAGGCTGGGGGAGGGAACATGGTGGAAACCAGACTCCTGCTGCCCTCCCTTCCCCCCTCACTGCTCCCTACCTCTTCCACCCAGGTCCCTACATCCATCTCCACTCCACCCCACTCCAGCCCTCTTTGCGCCCAGCGGGCCAGCCCTGTTCAACAGGCATCCCTCTTACTGCAAAAAGACAGTGCCGACCTCCTGCCCAGCCTTATGGCTAAGGATGTGAACCACTACCCAAAAGATGGTCGTCACTGGCAACCAGACCTTTGGAGCAGGGAAGCAGGAATGGTTTGGCACTGAGGATACTGGGGAGGTTGGAGGGGAGGGAGTTCCTTGGGGCTGCGTCTGGGAGGCCTGGTCTACTCCCCTCCCTTCACTTCCTCACTCCCCCTACTGGCCAGCTGGCCAGAATTTCCAAAGAGACAGAAGTAAGACAAAGGGAAGTTGGGCTGGGAGGGAATATTTTCCAGATGTGAGTGTTTGTGGTTTGGCAACTCTGAGCTTGAGCTCCAGCCCCTTCATCCCAAACCAGACTGAGGGAGGTGGGTAGCCGGTACAGAGCAGGGCTCCGGCTCCGTTGGGCTAGGGCTGGGGGGCTCAGCCTCCAGTTGCCCGGTTACCTCATGGGAGGATGTAGGCCTGGGGGGTGGAGTACGTAGGGAAGATGCTGGGGCAGAAAATGGAGGGGAGCGGGGTGATCAAAGAGGGCTGGGCACTGGGAAGGGGGGCTGCCGGAGGAATATGGGGGAGCCATGGGACAGAGGGAGGAGCTTTAAGGCATCAGTCCCTCAGTCACAAACAACTGGCTTTAATTTCCCGCGGGGATCAATAAGGAGAAGGAATTTCCCAGTGTCGCTGGCCTTTTAATTATGACCAAATCTGTTGCAGATTTGCAAGGGGGGCAGCCCCCTCCCCCTTTCTAGAAGCCTTGGTCATAACCCTTGGGGGCTCCCCTAGGAATTTGGAGGCTCAAGTCAGTTGGGGGAGGGTGAGAAAGGCTTGGGAAGTCGGGTTGGGGGTGGAGTTGAGAGGAAATGCACTGAAGTTAGGAAAGGAACATTCTGGGACTTTGTTCCTATGGCAGTTTGGCTAAGAAGAAAGTGGCTGCTTTGCAGCAGAAAGAATTGGGTTGTCAGGCTCTTGAGTGCAAATCGATGCAGATGTGTGTAGTTTTGGGGACTGAGAGACATCTCCATCCCTTCCCAGCACCCCCTGGAGGTGAGAGGAGGACCACCCAGCCTGGACTGCTGGGGATGGGAAGAGCAGAAGAGTCATGAACCCCTCGCCCCCAACCGGGACCACAGAGAGTCTCTGGCCAAATTCAGCACTTGTAGCAGAGCCTCACCCTTAGCAGTGTTATTGCATCTGCCTGGTCAGCGTTTGTTGGCCGAGAGTAATGTGGAAATTAGACCCAGGTGGAGCCGGACACCTGGGTCTCTGTCACTCTGTAGGGCCGCGAAGACGGTACTTCTATGCAGGGTGGTGCAGCCTGAGAGCAGGAGGAAGGAGCGTGGCATGGCTGCGGCAGGACTGCTGTATCCCCTAGCACCCCCTGGCCAGCCGAGTGGAATATCCCACAAGCAGTCAGTCCAGCGTCCTGCTTCCTGGTCTGATCTGACCCTCAGGACCAAGGGCACCATTCCACTTGTGTGTGTTTCCCTGGGTTCGGGGACCTGAACCATCCACCTGAAATCTGGTAGGACCCGGCTCTGATTCTTCCCATTGCACTAGGGCTAAAGGCAGTTAGACCCAAAAAGAGCTTCCATCAAGCCTAAGAGCAGGTTGGAAGACAGGATCAGAAGTCTGGAAAGGAGAACTCATTTCCCAGAAACACTTAGGCATAGAGGAGGTTCTGAGAACCAGGGAAGAGGTGGGCAGAGAGTCTCAAATGACCTGGGAAAGGGGGCAGTGCAGCCCAAAGGCAGGCTCTGCATGACTCCCAGGGCTACCCCAGGCCTTGGCAAAGGGAGGCAGGTGTGGCCCAGTGAGTTTGGGACCACGGGGTGGGAAGAGGGGCTGACTGTACCAGGAGGATTACAGCTAGACCATGAGAGGATCTGCCCAGCACCCAGGCAGCTGGGCGGCTCCTCTGTTATTTTTGGCTCTGCTACCTGGTTCCCAACTCCAGCTGCCAACGCCCTACTCTGTCTCGCTCTCACTCTCAACTCTCCGCTGGCCTGGGCCAGACATGCTGAGCCCAGTGCTGAGCCCAGCTGACTGAGGCGAGGGAGGGGAGATGGAGGAGGGGATGCACTGGATGAGAACATGTCCTGGCTGAATCTCTGTCCCCTGACAGGGGGCTCTGCTGGGCCTTTGTAGGGGATGGCAACAGAGGTGTGAGCGACCATGGAAGAGTCAGGGAGCCCACACCCACACAGGGCCAGGGAGCCACTGCACTGGTCTGTTTTTGGGTCCTGGGGTCTTTGCTTCTCTGCCCTCCACCACTGGAACTGGTACCTCTTGTCATGGGTACCTTTCTCCAGAATTCCCTGCTTAGTTTTCTCTCCTACTACAGGGAAAGGTACCAAAATCCCTTCCCATCTCCTCTAGCCCCCTGCTTCTCAGGGAAACTTCGAGTTGAGGTGGCAGTCCAGCATGGCCGGGACTGTTGGTGCAGCTGCTGACATTTGAAACTTGGTGGGCCGGGCCGGGCCCTGGCCCATTGTGTTTCCTTATCTCCTGCTGAAATGTCCCCCACATCCCTGGGCATCACTGCAAGGTGGAGAAACCAGTCAACACTGTGAGTCCCAGTTTAATTCCTCTGGGTTTTTTATCCAGTGGGTGACTAGGGCCAGACCCCTCCCATCCCCACCCCCCACTATCCATCCTGTGCTGGTCCCTTAACCCTTGGCAGCACAGGGCAGAAGGGAGAGGCTGTTGTGATGACTGTTTGGCAGACTGAACACCTGGGCTGGCATGGTACCTGGGGAGGGTCCAACCCTGGAAAAGAAGAGCCTGTTGCCTAGCCTCCATCCCTGCCACAGCTGCCCTGTGCTGGGCCGGGAAGCCAAGTCCTCTCCCCACACCTCCTCTCCCCTGGGCTGAGGATGGGACTTGGAAGAAAAGTCTGGTGTTCATAACCCCTTTCCTGTTGAGAGGACCGGAGTTTCTGGAGGAAGAGAAGAAGTCAGCAGGCTGCACACTGGGGGTGCTTTGTTCCTCCTCTAGCCTGAATTGCAGAAAGTGGGCACTGGGCCAAATAACCAGACTTCGGGAAAGAGGCAACAGGGAGGGGGAAAGGATGAGGTCCCAGAGCAGGGGAGGCTAAGGGTGGTCGGGCCTGGGCTCTGGTGTTCTCTTCTCCACGGGGACAGAGAAAGGGTAGTGGACTCAGTGTCCCTGGTGGGGCAGGGAGGGCTGGGTCAGCTGAGGAAGAGGCAGCCAGCTTAGGTACAGCTCCTCTTCAAGGCTCCCACATGCTCCCCTTTCCTCTTCTCTTCAGCCCACAAATGCAACTACTGTCTCCAGATGAGACCCAGTAGTTGCACCCCCAACCTGGTTCCTCAGGGTATATGGAAACCAGCTGTTCTAGTGGCTCCAGGAAGGGGGCTGAGCCCCAGGAGGCCGGTAATAAGGACCAGCTTCCCTAGCCCTAGGGCCCTTCCTGCTGCAGTCCAGGCTAGGTCTGCTTTCCTGGGGCCAGTGGGCCAGACTCCCTTGAGACAACATAGGAGGTACGGGAGAATTTGAGCAGAGCAAGGGAGGGCCCAAGAGCCCAGATTCCTGGTCCCCCACCCGCCCATGTTGAGCAGGCAGGGAATTAAGAAGGGATACAATTCAGTCTGGGCCTTGTCCTTCCAGTGACCCACCTCCCCCTCCTTATAGCACTGCTAGAGAGATGGGCGGGTGGGGGAGGCCCCAGACTGACCTAGCCCTAATGGCTTTCCCTGGGCAGCTCAAACAAAATGGGAAAAAGATGTGTGAGGTGGGAAGCCTTGATTTCCTTTCCCCTGCAGGCGCCAGCTCTGGAAAATGTTAGCTGTCAAAGAGTCTGAGCAGTCTCCCCGCCTGCCTCCTGCCTCCAGTGCTGTGCCCAGTACCCTGACCCCGTCCTGTCCCCTTCAGCAGCCCCCACCCCACCCCCAGCCTGCATGGGCTAACGCCTGGGATTTCCAGTCTACCAGTGGAAGGATGCCCACTGCTGGGGTAAACCCTCAGCCTCCAGACCTGTGCCTCCTCTCCCCATCACCCCCTCACCAGGGAAGGTATCCAAGCTGGAGCTTTGGCCCTTGGGGGTTTGCAAGGACACACCCCTAGGGATCACAGGAGATAGTAATTCCGGTATTTCAAAGCTGCTACCTGTTGCCATGGTCTTACACCTCCCAAGTGCCACTCCGGGACACTCAGCCACAGGGGTCCAAATTTCCAGATGATCTGGATTTTTGAACAGTCGGTTTACCCACTGAATTTGCAGTAGCTGGCCTAGAGAGGGAGCCGTCCTGAGTCTGGGACACCAGAGGGTAGGCCTTCTGGTGCTGGTGCTGTCTGGCATTGTGGTCTCTATGGGCCCCAAGTCTCTCATAAGGTCTCTGCCCCTGGTGCTGGGCTCCCAGAAGCCCCAGACAATTGGCTCCAAGGCTGGGAGAAAGCAGTCCCTGTTTTGGAGGGAGGGAGAGGGAGAGAGGCGGGGCATGCTACTGAAACACTCTATCCTTTCCCTACTATGGGCCCCTTTGCTCCTACCCCAACTCTGCCCTCCCACCCTCAGGAGAGCTCCCTGGTCTACCCGCTCTGCAGCCCAACCCAAGGCAGCCAGCCCAGCCTCAGGTCTGGCGCTGCCAGGCTGCATCATCTGTCTCCCAGTCCCTGCTGGTCCTGGGCGTGGCCACCTCCCTCCCCAGGGCAGAGGCAGTCCGCCTTCTTCCTCCTTTAGTTCTGGTTTGGATCCCTCTCATGGAAACTTTCCAAAGAAGTGACCTAGCAGGATTCCACAGGGAGGAAGGGAGTGAAAGGCCAGGCCTCTGGGGAAGCTGCCTCTGGCCTAGGGATGCCAGACAATTTGCAGTCCTTGTGCTGCTCTGCTCTGGGACGGAGGCCTTAAGTCACAGGTGCAGGATCCTGCTCTCAGTGCCTGGTGGGAGGGGAGTGGGCTGGTCCTGAGCCCACCCCCATGGGCAACAGCCTGCTGAGTGCCACCCTGGCCCTGCGTCTCTGGTTGCAGAGCTCTGCTCTTCAACACTTCAGAAAGGAATTTGAAATAGGATTAAGGTGTGCTTGTCTTTCCACGCCATATTGTTAAAAATACCTTCTCTCTTTGCCTCTCCCACCACCCTGCCTCTCTGGATATCCTATGTGTTAAACATACACATTTTCAAAGAAAGCAGATTTAGTGGTGACCCTAAGCAAAACTAGAAGCCATATATGTTTTTTTTTTAAAAGGAGGAAGTTAAGGGCCTCCCTGGTGGCGCAGTGGGTTAAGCAACGCACTATGAAGCAAACCGCAGCCACTGCAGCACGAGTTCGATCCCTGCCGCCGGCCAGGGAGGGGACCCACATGGCGCAGCAGACCTCTCCTGCTGTGCCCGCTGCTCCCCTCAGCAGTGTGCTTCCATTGATCTGCCTGTTCTGCTCCCTGCTCTGTCTCTGGTGAATCCTCTCACCAACCCCCGTCTCTGGCCTGTACCCCAGCTCTTGTATGTATAAATAAATAAATCTTTTAAAAAAATAAATAAATAAAAGGAGGAAGTTAAAATGAATTTATTCATATACAATATGACCGTGAGCACAGGAAATTCTAAAAAAAGAGTAATTTTATCAAGCAGAAACCATACACATTAAAGAAAGAAACAAAGCCAGCAGTCAGCCGGCAGAGTAGCGGGAGAGCTGAGGAGACTGGAATGAAGACAGAAGCAGCAGGTCACAGTTCTCCAAGGCCAGGGGCCGGGGGGCAAGAGGTCGGCTCACCACAACCCTGACCCTCAGCAGTGTCATTGGGTGTCACTTTCCCATTCAGTCACTGTCTGAAAGAGATGATGGGACCCCCACTGTCCAGAGTAGGAAGGAAATCTCTACCCCTGGCCAAGGAAATCTCATGCACCCCTGTCTGAGGGCACATACCCCTCACTTCCACCCAGCAGTCTACATATAGGAACTTGGATGAGAGAGGGAAGATCAAAGATGTTGGTATTGGGGGCCTCCCTGGTGGCACAATGGGTTAAGCAACGCACTATGAAGCATCTGCAGCCACTACAGCATGAGTTCGATTCTGGACCAGGGAACTGACCCACATGGCGCAGCAGACCTCTCCTGATGTGCCCGCTGCTCCCCTCAGCAGTGTACTTCCGTTGATCTGCCTGTTCTGCTCCCTGATCTGTCTCTGGTGGATTCTCTCACCCTCCACACCTCTGGCCTGTACCCCAGTACTTGTATGCATAAATAAATTAAATCTTTAAAAAAAAAAGATGTTGGTATTGATTTTAACATTTGTTTAGAATCAACCACACCACAGATTGTGTGTGTGTAAAACCCATCCAAAAGAAAAAATAGAAAAGTAAACAAAAAAACCCCAACCTGTCCCCAAACTAGGCCACTTACCATTGCCCTGTGTCGAGTAAATGAAGACTGGTCAGACTTTTATGCTGTTGGTCTCCATGGCTGTCACCTGTGACCTTGATTGTGCTAATGCGGGAGGCACTTATGTTGGACACTGGGCGTCTGGTGTGGGCATGCGAAGTGTTCACACCTGAGCTTGGGGGCTGAGGCTATAAAGGTAGCATCACATAGGGATGGCAGCAGCGTCTATCATGGAACAGTTACAGGGAAGAGACACTAGACAAGGCCAGAGAAAGCCCAAAGAGAAAGAGGCACGATTCCCTGGGGGCTGGGAGGCCTGCCAGTTGTCTTCCTTATGTGTCCACCTAAAATCTTCTGTAAACATGTACCTGCCTTATCTCCTTTTCTTCTTCGTGTCACTTATCAACACCCCCCACTCATCAACTAAAGTCCACGCAGACTTCGCTGGCCTACCCCAGTATCTGGCACCTGGCTGGGAGGGCTCAATAAAATGTCTTATACAAATGAACAAAACACATGTGTATGACTTCAGTACAAATCAGTGCTACTAAGGCGGAAATATTTTATTATCTTCCATTTGTCTGCTGTTCTTAATCCTTTATTTAACTGGCTTTGATAGGTGTTTGAAAGAAAAAAATCAGTCCTAAAGATGACAGTGGCACAGTTTCGGCCAAGATCTCCTGGTTGGAAAGCTCAGAATTCACACTTCTCAGCAGACCTCAGCCACCCCCTTAGAAACCCCACCCTCACCTCTTTAAGGCTCAGGACATGGTGTGTATTACATCTTCTGCTCCTTAAAAGCTGTCTGCACATCTAGGGTCACTGAAGATCCAGTTTTGGCTTCCACTCTTTCTGCTTCTAACCCTGCAGCTTCCAGCACTCACACAACAGCTTAGCCTCTCAGGTCCTCAACCCCTTGAATTCTCTTTTTTTTTTTTAAAGATTTATTTATTTATGCATACAAGCACTGGGGTACAGGCCAGAGGTGTGGGGGGGTGAGAGGATTCACCACAGAGAGCGG
>JAGFMF010011585.1:1843836-1878129 GCA_019455555.1 Galemys pyrenaicus | reverse complement strand
TCCCCTCCCTGGCCGGCAGCAGGGATCGAACTCGTGCTGCAGTGGCTGAGGCTTGCTTCATAGTGCGTTCCTTAACCCACTGCGCCACCGGGGAGGCCCCAACCCCTTGAATTCTTAACACCTTTGTCCTCATCCCCTTTCAGAGCTCACCTCTGGGACCACACCCAAGGCAGCCTACCAAGCTCCCCTCTATTTGAGCTGTAGAATGATACTAGGAAAAAAACGACAGCGAGCTTGCAGCACTCCCCAAGTTCATGTTCTTATCTCCATCAGGAACTTCACTGCTGCCCTCCCTCACTTCCAACTCACAACTGAGTTTCTGCAGCCACAACCCCCCAAGCGCACCCTGACCACAGACACTGTTTCGATGAAGCCCAACTCAGTGCTAAACAAACAGATCCTTTTCTTTGCTCTTATCTTTCTGTCCCTCTCTGCAGTGTTTGATATAGTTATCTCCTCCATCCTGGAAAGTTCTCCTACCTGTCTGATAGGCGTCTCTTCCTCCAGCAGTTTGTAGGCACAGATATTTCCTAAGACTCTGCTCTTCTTTACATTCCTTTATAAATGAAGGCCTCATCCCAGGACAGGGCTTCCATCCCACTGCTGTACTCACCCTTAAGTTTCCAGTCCCAGAACCCTTTCACTCTGCTAAGCCCACCTGCTGTATCCAGATATTGGGTACCCAATTTCCATTTGGGCATCTTCAGGCAGCTTTGAGTCAACTCAATCAATTCCCATTATCCTCCTTAAAAAACAAAAACAAAAAAAAAAAAACAAACCTGTTCTGGGGCCTCCCTGGTGGCGCAAGGGGTTAAACACTGCACTATGAAGCATCCACAGCCACTGCAGCACAAGTTGGATTCCTGGCCAGGGAGGTGACCCACATGGCACAGCAGACCTCTCCTGTCTCTCCCACTGCTCCCCTCGGCAGTGTGTTTCAGTCAGTCTGCCTGTTCTGCTCCCCACTGTCTCTGGTGAATCCTCTCACCCCCTCACACCTCTGGCCTGTATCCCAGTTTTGTATGCATAAATAAATAAATATTAAACAAACAAACAAACACAAAAAACTTCTCCTCACCGCATTCTCTCTCTTGGTGACCTGTACCACTGTTGCCTAGTCATGGTACTTCAGAAATACCAAATGAAACTTTCATCCTGTTTCCCTGATATCTGAGTCTTGCTGCTTCTGCCTCCTTGGAGATGTTCATACACACCTTCTCACCGCACTGAGTCCATCATTGCCCACCCAAATGATTCAAACAGAACTCACCTGGCCCTTCTCCAACCCATCTTCTATTTGGCTGCCAGCACCACCTTCCTAGAACACAGATCTTATCGCACCCCTCCCCTTCTTTGAATACTTCAGTGTCTGCACAGCACCCGCAGAGTACTGAAATTAATTTACTGGTTTCTGTTGTTCACATTGCTATAAGCAACTTGCAGGCAGACAATGCCATTTCCCGAGGGCTTCACACAATGCCTGGCACACAGCAGGTGCTTGTTTGAGTGGAAGGATTCCAAATCTCACCAGATGATGCTTGGATTGTAAGGTGCGGCTGAGTTAGGCGCGGTTACGGGCAGGGACTTCAAGCATGACTGAACACCAGCACTGGCAACCTCCAGCTACTTGCCAGAGGGAAGAGTTCTGACCTTTTGTCAGCCTCAGTTTCCTCATCTGTTAAATGAGATTCCACCACCTAGCTGACAGAATGTGGTAATGCACCTGAAGGGTTTAGCAGTGCCTGGTGAGAGATGTGCTCAGTGAAGGGAGGACACTATCACCATAATAAATGATAGCAACCATCATTAATTAAATCCTAGGATTTTGATGCTAGAATCATTGAGGCTCCAAAAAGCAAAGTGTCTTACAATCAAATTTATTAAGTGGCAAAATCAAACTTGAAACCCAGTATTACTCACTAGTATCCTATCAGCTGTTTGGTGGACTTGCTTTATAGGCTAAGCCAAAAAGTGCCTCATGGACAATAATACAGACTGTAGGATATTCAGGTGCACCTGGCACAATGCATACATGGGCTTTTGTCTCTCTGAACTTAAACTTGGCTAACGTGCCTTGGGCAAGTTCATAGTAACAGTATGGCTGATCTTCCTATTGTCAGCTGTAATCATCTGCTAAACTAGGAATCAAATGACCCCTCTTTAGACCCTCTGCTAGCTCAGGGGTGAAAGGTGGGGGAGGAATATCGCTGACGCCTGAAATTTCAATACACTGCCCCTTCCCCTTTTGAGAACTACTTTGACATTCAAGAGTACATTGGGGGCCTCCCTGATGGCTCAAGGGGTTAAGTCGCAGCACTAAGAAGTTATCTGCAGCATTAGTTTGATCCCTGGCCAGGGAGGGGACTCAAATAGCTCAGCAGACCACTCCTGTCTGGCCCGCTGTTCCTCTCAGCAGTGTATGTCAGTCTATTGCCTGTTCTGTTCCCCACTCTGTCTCAGATAAATCCTCTCATCCCTCCCTCCTCACACTTCTGGCCTGTATCCCAGTTCTTGTATGCAAAAATAAATACATCTTAAAAAAAAAAGTACATTAGGGAGGATAGTATTCATTCTTTGCCTTTCCCCATTCTCACCTGCAGGGGCATTAGAAAAATGATGCAGTGAAAATAATGATTAGAAGAGCTTGCATCTTGTCATGGGTATACCCCATTCTAAAGGACCTCTAAGGAAAAAGGGGACTTGCTAATTGGGATTCAGGCTGCTCTCCAATAAGACTTGTCCATCACGGTTAGATTAAGTCAGGACCCTGGGGACAGAGAAGCAGGTAAGAGGGAAGTATAGGGGATCCTCAGGCAAACTTGCAGGGCGGGCCAGAGCTCTGACCAGAAAGTGAGAGCAAATACTAAGGAATCAGCTGCAAGGTCCTCTGGTCTCAGATTCTTCCTGGTGAGTGAAAGTAAAAGCTGGCTTTCTGGTGTTGGGATGAGAGCAGGGATCAGCACATGGGATTGGGAGTGAGGACTACAGTATAAAAGCTAGTTGCTTCTTCACCAAGACACACAAAGTCAGGCTTGTTTCTGCCAACGTGTACCCTCAAAACTGAATTCAGATGAGAACTTACCAGTTAACTTCTAGTTTACTGATGACGGTGTAATTAAGACTCGCTTGTGTATCCTGGTTTTGGTGCACCTTCCTACATTATTCCCACTCAAGATGTAGGTAAGGGTGCCTGGCACTTCTTTGCAGAGTCTCACGGACAACACATGTTGGGTTCAACAGGAACCAACATGTTCAGAGACCAATAGCAGCCACTGCAGGCAGTGCAGGACCTGACAGCAGAACTACACGTAGGTCCCGTTTGTCTGCAGGAAAGATTTCTTCTATAGGCAGCTATGACCGCAACACTGGCTCCTGGAGCCAAACCAGGCACTGAGAGGGTGCAATTCCTGGTGTCTAAATGGAGTCGGCATCCTCTCAAGCAGGTAGAGACTGTGATCCCAGACATAAGGTCAGACCTGTGACTCACCTTCCCAAGATGAGGGTGTGCACCAAGAGCTTGCAGGAGCAGCCAGGTTGGCGTCACCTAGTACCCTTCCTCCTCCGCTCTGTCCCTCCTGCATGCCCGCTCTCTGAGTCACTCTTCTGGTCCCATACCCTGTGTGAGGGTGTTTGGCTTGGGTTTCATTTTAAGGTGTGCTTGTTGATGGGATGAGGCCAGAGCAACTGAGCACATGGGCTATACAAAGGCCTTATCAGCACTCTTGATGTCCCACAAACACAGACCCCAAGAGCATCATCCATGCAGCCCTGGAATCTCCTTACAGAATTACAGCCCTATAAGACCTTGCCACTCAATATTTAATGTCAATCTTAAAAAGAAAACATGGGAGGGGAGCCTCCCTGGTGCCACAAGGGGTTAAGGTGCAGCACCATGAAGCTATCCGCAGCCACTGCAGCACGAGTCAAGGAGCTGACCCACATGGTGCAGCAGACCTCTCCTGTCTCGCCTGTTGCTCCCCTCAGCAGTGTATCTCAGCAGATCTGACTGTTCTGCTCCTTACTCAGTCTCTGGTGAATCCTGTCACCCCCCCACACCTCTGGCCTCCACCCCAGTTCTTATATGAATATAAATAAATAAACAAACCTTTAGGCCTCCCTGGTGGCGCAGTGGGTTAAGCAACGCACTATGAAGCAAACCACAGCCACTGCAGACAAGTTCGACCCCTGCTGCCGGCCAGGGAGGGGGACCCACATGGCGCAGCAGACCTCTCCTGCCTCGCCCGCTGCTGCCCTCAGCAGTGTGTTTCAGTCAGTCCACCCGTTCTGCTCCCCACTCTGTCTAGTGAATCCTCTCACCTCCCGTGACTTTGACCTGTACCCCATCTCTTGTATGCTGAATAAATAAATCCTTTAAAAAAAAAATAAACCTTTAATAAACAAAAGGAAAACACCACACAATTGTTTTTCCAATATAAAAATGTATCAAGTGAACATTTGAGTTTTTAGAAGCTTGGTTTAGCAAAGTAAAGATTAAAAACACTTTAAATTCTTTTTTAACCTAAAAAGTGTGATCTAAATTAATTACTGCTTTAGGAAAGAGAATGCTTTCCTAAATTTGATTTCAAGTTCATACTCTTACCTCCACTGCACTGCAACCCCAAGGAGAAGGAAAATTCATCAGGGACAGCTCTGGAGTCAAGGTAGGAGGAACAGCGACATCCATACAGCCTAGATGCAGAAGCATCTACACAGGCAGGGCACCCTGTCATTTACCATCCCACCCGCACACTTTTGAGAGTAAAAGGGGATGCTATTAATTACTTAAGAACAAAAGGTGTAAAATGTGATATATGGCCACCCTAGTAGTAAGGCAGTTTGGGAAAACACATTTCCCATCATGCCTTGGCCCCTGAAAGTAAAAAGCTGGAATGCAGCAAAAGACCCTGGGACCTCGGTTAGCACCAGTGAAGAGGTAAATTGCATGGGGCTGGGGTCTGTCTCTGAGGCTTCCTCTTCCCAAGGGCAACTTAACCAGACACAGAGCACATCACCAGAGGTGAAATTTCAATGGATATTAAGTCTGGAGTGGAAACTCTCTCTCTTCAACAACTTTGGCTTCCAAAGTACAGAGCTGCTCGAGCTGTCCACCGGTTCACTGTCCTGTTCCTTCTAGGCGCTTCCTTTGCCTCCCCATATCACCAGTGGCTCCATTGCCACTAGTTTTCTGGGGGATTTTGGGCCAGGTGCTTTTCCCACTCCACTTCAACCAACTTGTACAGCTCCATGGTGGCCTGAGCATCTTCTACAGAGGAATGTCCACTTTTCCCAACCTAAATGAAGAAAAGAGGATGAAGCCACAAGAGACTATTTCTTCCCTTCCCAATTGACTTCCCCCATCTCTCATACATGCTGTCATGTGCAGTTAGTGCTGCTACTGCTGCAAAGGGGATGAGCAGTTAGTGCTGCTCCTTATCTAATTTCAGGGTTCAATTCCTAGGAAGTGATTGCTTTTGACTGCTGCAATCCTTTCTGTGTGGCAATATGTATATGCCATATTGTTCTACATTCTGTAGAGACAGAACATGCCAGAGATCAGACAGGCCATCTGAGTCTTATCCCCAGTTCCTTAACTGTTGTCTACGTAACAGGGTATCAGGCAGCCCACCTCTTCTCTGAATGCCAAGCAAATGAATACATGAGGTGTTTGCATCCATGATGGGGTCTTATAAACCCTACTTGCTTCCTTCTCTTCTGAATTAGGGTTTTAAATACACATAAAGTTCTTTTCTTTTTCCAAGTACCCTTTGGAATGTTGTTAGAACAGGAATTATTATCCCTATGTGCTGATAGAGAGACTACTTAATGGAGCCATAGTGGCAAAGCTGTTCTCATCAGAGCAGCCTGACTGGATCTCTACAACCAGAGGAATTCTGGAGACAATAAGGGTGGTCAACAAGGGTGGTTTCCAGAGCCTGATCTGGGGGTATGGCAGTATCTGGGGAGACATTACCTGGATGTCCCGGTTCAGTAACTTCTGGGTGAGGCGCTTCAGAGACATGGTGGCGTTCTCTGGGCAGTCGGCCTTACGGTTGAGGAGGGGGATATGAGAGGTGTCACGGGTGAGTGACTTGGGGTGAAAGTATTGAAGGGCTTTGAAGTCGTTGTGGATGGCATGCCCCACCACAATCTTTCCTGTGAGTATCTTCAAGATCTGAAACAGGTGTGGAAAAGGTAGTGGTGAGGACTCAAAGTGGGAGCCCATATCCTAAAAGTTCAGTGTGGCCATAGGTCCTTCTAGATTTCCTTTACCAAACAGCCCCACCTCCTTCATGTTTGAAATGCCCTCTCCCACATATTTTCTTTCACCTGAAATCCAGCTCCTCTCCTCAAAGTGAAAGCAGGCATTTTCCATGGCATGGCCATGTTTGGATTCCCATTAGCTCCTTACCTCCTCTTTAATCTTCACTCCAACGACAGATTAGTTTGCTTTTAGTCCCAAGGCACACGCACGTTTGAGATGCCCATGTAACTATCTAACTGGGTCCTGGCTTCCGACTTCCACTGGAAGTCCCTTAGCCATGGTCATCACGCAGGCCTTACGCTACATGTTGTACAAATGGAGTCAAAGTTGGGCTTTAGAGGGTAATGGAAACCCCAAATTATATGTAAGGGTGATGAATATAGGTTTGGGTGTTTTTCGGGGTGGGGGACATGAAGAAGAAAGTCTCTGGTTTTCATCAGACTTTCAAAGATTATAAAAGATTATACAGACTATAAAAGATTAAGAATCACTGACGGACAAAGGCTGCAGAGAGACAGATCAGGCTGTGCTGCTTTAACAGAGGACCTATTACTTCAGGTCCTCCAGCTCACAAGTAGGGGGCATTTACTAGCTGTTCAGGAACCTTGTTCACATTAGTTTTGGAACCAAATAACCTCTTACCATTTCAGGATCTAAAGCAAGAGCCGCCAAAGAATAAGCTGTGGCACTAAAGGCTATTTCCAAAGTGGGGTTCCAAACAGGTTGTGAGCAAGAGCAACAGTCCTGGCATCAGCGTGTGGGCTCCCAGTGGGAAGGGGCCAGACTCATCTGGGCAGACCCTAGTGCCTTACCCAGATGTGGCCATAGGGAAGTGCTTTGTCATGGAAACCAGTGTAGTACAGTCAACTAACTAGGTATTAAGTTGCTCCTTGGTTGCACCTTTAGTTTGCTGTCCACTAACACTTTTACTTCACATTAACTTCAACACACAGCCCTTGTGAAAGCTGAGTGGGTTTGAAGTCACTGAGCAACCCCATCTTCTGGCTCTCCCAAACCTCTGTCTGCTCAGCTGCACCCCTGGGGTGCAGGATGTTCAACTCTTCCTTTTCAAATTCCTTCTAAGATCCAGACATTTCACCTCTGGTAAACCTCCTCCCACTGACTGTTTTGGTATATAAGAATTGTTGGAACAGTCAATCTAAAGAAGGTAAAGTATGTGCTAAAGTTACAAAGTGGAGTAAGGGTGCCCTCTGGAGGCCTCTTTTAGACCAGCAGGCCCCCTGCTCCCCTAGCCCGCTTTCTTCCTTAACTCCCAGCAACTCTCCAATCCGTCCTGTTCATTTGTGTGCTCCCCACTGTCCCACACATGACTAGAATGATGACTTGTTTTTCTCAGTGAGATGAGAACCCAGTCAGCTCAGAGTCCCCTTTTCACTGCAGACTACTGGACCCAGTTATACAAATATGCCCCATCCCTAATTAATGCCCTGCCCTCTCCTACCAACACTTCCACACTTGCCCAGGGTTACCTATTGCCTGAAATTCCTCTCCCCCTCACTCTACTTAACCCTAGACCTTAACTCTACAACACATTCCCAATTTGGGTCCTTTACTGCTCTGCCTATCACACTGGCTGCTCTTTCTCTATGCAAACTCCTACCTCCCCAGACCAGGAGTCCACTTGGAACCTAAAATAGGTCTTAATTGATGAAGTCTGTCACACCAGCTACAAGTAATTTCCAGATTTTCACCATCTTCACCCCAGCAGGAAAACTTCCTCCTGAAACTCTACTTCCTCTGCACCTCCCACCACATACCTTCAGTGCCTTCCCAAAATGATATCCTCTGCTGAAAAATGATTTGGACCCCTCACCACCCACCTCTCCACTCCCACTGTGTCCCATGCCTCTCACCTGGCTCCGAGCAGTCTTAAAAGGTGTAGCATTAACCATGTGCTGCTTCCGAATACCACTCCATCTGGTCCGGTAGTCTACAATGTGGCAGGGTGGGAGAATGTACTCATCATAAAGTACATCTCCATTGTAGTTCACGATGCTACATCTAGCCAAGGAACTGACATGCCCCTTGGGTCCTGTGCCTACCATCTCACAGTCAATTGCCACCATCTTACTCGGTATCTTCTGGGATGCTCCAGAACAATTATTCTCTGATGGAGCTTGAGTGGAGTTCTGTGGGACATTCTTCTGGGGGCCCTTTTTCTTGGAGCGAGTTGGGTGCTTCTTTATCTTTGGAAGGGCACTCTGGAACTCCCCCAGCAGATCTACTTTAGTCACAACAGAACTGGCCTTCTGTGAAGGGGCAGGGGTCAGCCAAGGCACCACGGCTTTCTTGTCCAGGGACTGTTCCGACCCACCACCGGCAGTAGCTATTGTCTTCTTTTTTCGAAGGGGAGGGACCTTCCAAGCCCCATCCGCTCTAGGAGTTTCCTCTTTCTTTGGTGCTTCTGAGTGTAATTTAGGCACCTTGTTGGGCACCTTGTTAGGGGGCTGGTTCTTCTTATTCAGAATGCCTCTCCGTTCCAAGAGCCTCCGCTTTTTGACAAAATTTCGGTGCTTGGCATTCCCCTCTAATGTCTTCTTAGGGGGAGGTTTGCCAAAATCCAGATTAAGAAGTAAGGTAGACATGAGGACAGTGAATGGTGAGAGAACTGTTGGGAAGATTGGTTTACCAATAGACGGATTGAGGACTCATCCTCTGATGAATTCCACAGACTAACATCTGGAGGCTTGTAGTGTGCCCTGGGGAAGGGGGTTCATGATAATTGAGCATACAGACCTGGAAGAAAAACAAAACCCACCTCTGTTGGACTTAATGGAGGAACACCATCAAAGCAATCACCCAGGTAGAGGGAAAATGAAGCTACAACATGAAATGAAGGAATGAGCACTGCCTGAGCCGGGACGCCGTGATTCTAGCAAAACTCCACAATTCCCTAGCAGTCTGATCTTAGAAAGGTCATTTCCCCTTTCTCGATCAGTCTCTTTTGTAAACGCAAGGGGTTAAAAGTTCCATCGAGCTCGAGCTCTGAGTCTAGAAAGCCAGAACAGGCGAACTCAATCACCTGCCCAGGGAGGGAATACGTAGTACGCTTGAAAGCAGTGACGGGTATGGTACATGTGACCTCTGGATTCCACAAGCACCCCCAGCGCAAGTCCCACGAATAAAAGATACAAATCCAGACGACTCCTTCCCTGTCTCCGGATGAGGGAAATCGCCACACTCCTCTCACCCGTCAGTCTCCCAAGAAAGGAACTCTGACAACACGTACCATGGAGGGGAGTGTACCGGGAGGGGCTGGGCCTGGGACAGCCAACCTCAGCGAGCACGATTCCGCGGCGCCCGCCACAGAGCTTGGTCTCCACACTCACACACTTACCTCCTAACCCGGCTCCGCTACGACCGGAAGCGCCCTGAGCCGGATCCGGAAATTGGTGCGCGCCGCCGAGGCCCGGGGCGGCAGGCCCGCGGGTTGGAACGCGCCGGGGGCCGACGTGCGCGCGCCCGCAGCCCCCCTGCCTCCGGAAGGGAGGCCAGGGATTCTGAGTGGGCGGGCAGCGGCAGCGGCGGCGGCGGGGGCGGCGGCGTGGGCGGGGGCGGGGGCGGGATGCGCTCCCCGGCCCCTCTAGCCCCGTGGAGGTACAACTCCAAGGTGTGGAAAGGCCGCGACAGCGGGGACCTGCGGCGCGCCGGGGACCCCGGCCTTACTTCCGGGAGAGGAGGGGACTGTACCGGGAGGGGCTGGGCACGAAACTTGGCCCGCCCCTCCCCGAGAGACCGCATGCTCTGTGGCGTCACTGCGCTGACACCGCGCCCCACTGGCCGCCCGAGCGGGCACTTCGGCATTGAGTGGCGTCGCGACCTGTGACGTCAGGAGGGCGCCTCACGTCTGCCAGCGGTCTTCCAGCCCCAGAAAGGGAGCGTCGGGGCCCGGGTTCAGCGCTCCTTATTCCGGGTCCGCCTGCCGAGCTCGGCCTGGGTGCTAGAGCTTCGTAGTACTGACCCTGGTTCTTTCTTCGCCATTAATCTCGAACCCGGCGCCACCGACTGTACCCCGGGATGCCGGGCGTCTCCGCCCGGGGCCTGTCTCACAAGGAGAGGAGGCAGCTGGCTGTGAACCTCACCCGAGTTCTGACTCTCTACCGTTCCATCCTGGACGCCTACATCATCGTGAGGCCACAGGGGTGTGGGCGGGGTGTCCCGGTGGTGTGGTTGGCTAGGTGCTCACGACAGGGAGAGGATCTGGTGAATTCGTTTTTGCTCTCTTTTCTTCCTTCCTTAAACTTTGGTCTTTTGTGTGTAAAAGATGGAGCTTAAAGTGGGGCAGTTTCCCTCTTTTCCAGATAACATAGAATGTTTTTAATATATAGTAATGTCTTTAATATCCAGAGTAATAAAACTCATGGACAAGTGAGCCATGACTACGTGAACTCTTAGAAACACGTGAGGTGTTCCAACACACCTGTTCATTCACAGGCTTTGAATAATTTTCTGGTATATTGTAAGGTAGACACTTCCAACTTCGGAATCAGACAGATTGGAATCCTGGACTCCCTTACGGTGTTAACCTTGGGCATGGTAAAAAAAAATCCCACTTAGCCCCATTTCTCAGTTGTGAAATTGAGTCATATGTGGAGGATCATTGTGAAGAATGGATGAGATGGTGTATAAATGGCATCAGCATCCACTGAATTGTTCAACTTCCATACCCAGAAGTCATCCTTGATTCTTCAGCAAGTCCCTACCTCCAGAACAGATAGTGAATTCACTCATTTATTTCCATCCTTGCTACCAGCTAGGGCCAAGCCACCATCAGCTGGCATACAGACTACTTCTAAACTGATCTTTGTGTTTATTTCTACCCATCCATAACCTGTTCTTCTCAAGGTGGATTGATTTCTTTAAATGTAAAGCTGAGCACAACACACTCTTATCTCCTTTATGTTTTCCTGAAATCTGAACTCCTTAAGTCCTACATGATCTACTCCCTGCTGCCTCTTAAACCCTGTCACATTTCATTCTCTCTCACATTCACTTTATCTCACCCATACTTGCTGTCCTGATTTCTTTCCACAAATATGGCAGGTCCTCACTCACACCCTTGCACTTACTGATTTACTTGGAATGTTTTTCCTCCACCGAAAGGTAAAAGTAGAATGGTTAAGAGAAGGAATACAGGTTGGGTTCAAGTCCCAGCTTTGTTGCTTATCAGCTTTTTGACTTTTTAATTGCTATGTGTTAGTTGATCTATGAAATGAAGGATAAAAGTGGTACCTACCTCTCAGGATTGCTTTGAAAAGTAAATGCTTTCATACATGTAAAATGTTGGGAACAGTGCCTGGCATATTAAAGTATTTTATAAGTGTTTTCTATTGAAGTTTTTTCTTTTTTCCTTTTTTGAGGTATAATTGATATGCAACATTTGTTTCAGTGTTATGACATGTGATTTGTTTTTTTTTTTAAATATTTATTTATTTATGCATACAAGCACTGGGGTACAGGCCAGAGGTGCGGGGGGCGGGGGTGAGAGGATTCACCATAGAAAGAGCAGGGAGCAGAACAGGCAGATCAACAGAAGTACACTGCTGAGGGCAGCAGCGGGCACAGCAGGAGAGGTCTACTGTACCATGTGGGTCCCCTCCCTGGCCGGCAGCAGGGATCGAACTCGTGCTGTAGTGGCTGAGGTCTGCTTCATAGTGTGTTGCTTAACCCACTGCGCCACCAGGGAGGCCCATGACATGTGATTTGATTTGTATATATTGCAAAATGATCACCACAATAATCCTAGCGAACATCTCTCATCATACACAGTTACATTTTTCTCATGATGAGAATTTTCTTTAAAGGTTTATTTTTATTTATCCATAGAAGAACTGGGGTGTCAGTGGAGGAGGGGGTGGAGCTGAATAGGCAGATCTACTGAAATATACTTCTGAGGGGAGCAGCGTGCAAGACTGGGGACGTCTGCTGTGCCATGTGGGTTAGTTTCCTGCCTGGGACTCGAATTCATGCCACAATAGTTGACAATAACTTGATAGCACTGAGACTTTAACCTCTGTGCCACCAGGAGGCCTCATGATGACAAATTTTAAGATCTATTTCTGGGTCCTCACTGGTGGTACAGTGGATTAAGCAATGCACTATGAAGCAAACTGCAGCCACTACAGCACGAGTTCGATCCCTGCCGCTTGCTGGGGAGGTGATCCACATGGAGCGCCAGATCTCTCCTGCCTCGCCTGCTCCCCTCAGCAGTGTGTTTCAGTCAGTCTGCCTGTTCTGCTCCCCGCTCTGCCCCTGGTGGATCCTCTCACCCCCACACACCTCTGGCCTGTACCCCAGTGCTTGTATGCATAAATAAATAAACCTTTAAAAAAAAAGGCCTATTTCTTTCAGCAACTTTGAAATATGCAACAGGGTTAACTGTAGCGATCATGTACATTACATCCCCATGACCTGTTTTATAACTAAAAATTTGTAACTTGCTGTGCCACCCCCATCATTTAGCCATCTCCACCCCCTCAGCCTTACCTTCCCCACCTCATTACTCCTACCGCTGGCAGCTACTGCCTGATTTTTTTTTTACATGCCCTGTTTCCAGCTTAGGAACCTTGGGTGGTTCATCCCTCATTATCTAAAGTAATACTCTTAAAATCTCCTGTATGTTACTGTTCCGTTAATGTTTTATTCTCGTGTGGCACTTTTATGTCAGCTTTGCTAGAGCTAGAATTTTGTCTGGTTCATTGTATTCCCTGAGCCTAGAATAGAACTTTGTATATATCAAAACTCCAGAATTTGTGTTGAACAAATGGGTGAATAAAAATACATCTGGCATATGTAGTGTCTGGGATATATAATGGTAGGTTAAAGACATCCTGATGCTGCATGTCTGTTGATGGTAGTATTGGGGACGTAGATGTGACAGAGACCTTCACCGTGACCTTAAATTCAGTGCAGTGGAAAAGAGGCATGTACTTGAGGAAAGGGTTTAAAGGAGAGGTGTGTCCAGACTACATCTGTGCTCCAAGGAAGGAGAGGTCTGCCAGCTGGGAGCTGGAAGAAGTGAGAGTGGGCTTCTCAGAAGAGGTGATTTGGATGCGTAGGAGGAACCTGCTGGTTGCAACCAGTGGCCCTGTGCTGAGAATGGGGTAGAGGAAAGGGGACTCATAGTAGCCTGTTGATTGCTTCTCCCCTCTGCAGGAATTTTTTACGGACAACTTGTGGGGCACACTCCCTTGCTCATGGCAGGAGGCACTGGATGGACTGAACCCACCACAGCTGGCCACACTGCTGCTGGGAATGCCTGGGGAAGGGGAAGTAGTCAGGTACGGGGAACAGGGCCCAGTGCTGGGGGATTCAGGATGCTGAGCTCCGCAGTGAGCCAGCTTCCTGGGTTGTAAACTGGCGGATCTTGACATGATGGAACTATTCACTGGGCACCTGGGCTGGGCTGTCTCAGGTACAGGTCAGTGTGGCCACTCACCCTGCTGGCCCTGAAGTCCACAGCCTCTGCTCTGGCCTTTACCCGGACGCCTGGGTTTCGGACCCCATCAGAGTTCCAAGATAACCCCAGTCAGAGCTCCCGACTGACAGCTCCATTCCGGAAACATGTCAGGCCCAAGAAACAGCATGAAATCCGGAGGCTGGGAGAGGTGAGATGGCTAGGGTATCTGGGCTCCTGGGTACTCTTTAGTCTGTGGGTTACAAAAATGTGTGTACCTCATACCAGTCCTGCAAGACCACACACCCAGAAGGGCCTCTCCTTGGCAGGCAAGCTGTAATCTCCATGCTGGGTTTTGGGAGGTTTCTTTTCCTCTTGTGTTGGTTAGTGGCTCACTGTTTTCATTCCTGCTCTCATACCTCCAGTCTGTCCAGTGCTTCCCAGTGGGCCTCTTCTCCTTGTTCTGTGGGGGAGACTGAATCACTGAGAGCAGCATGGAGAATAACCTGCCTGGGGTCAGCACCCTCATTTTGTTTTCTGTGTGTCTTCCATGGTGCCCTCTGCACACCTTCCTTTGCATCTTTAGTTCCTCCACCCTTGTGAACATTTGCCCTGGAAGTCAACTACCAATGGCCGGACAACTTTGTTCCCTCCTCTTTCAGTTGGTGAAGAAACTGAGTGAGCTCACAGGCTGCACCCAAATTGTGGATGTAGGCTCAGGCCAGGTGAGCCAGACCCCTGTTTTCTGAGTTATGGGCTAGGACTGTGCAAGGCAGGTTTATCAGGCCTCTGGTCCAGGCAGGCAGATACCAAGTCATGGTGGAAGAGGGCAGGGCAGAAGTTAAGGCCTCGGGGCCTGGGGCCTGGGGCCTGGGGCCCGGGTCCCAGCGTTCCAGCCACTGAGAGAGTGGAGGTCAGTGGAGAGGTGCTGGACAGGACTGTCTCCACCCCCGCTTTGTGACTCCAGGGCCATCTCTCCCGCTTCATGTCCCTGGGGCTGGGGCTAATGGTGAAGAGCATTGAAGGGGATCAGAGACTGGTGGAGAGAGCCCAGCGTTTGGACCGGGAGCTTTTGCAGGCTCTGGAGAAAGAAGAGAAGAGGAACCCACAGGTAGGCCAGCCCTTCCTACAGCGAGGACTGGGATTCCACTTTCAAGTTTCTCAGCCTGACATTTCTCAGCTCCTGATTTCAGCTACTCTTTTCCTGAGGTTCCTTCTTTGCCAAACCTCCTCAGTTCTTACAGGCACTATTTACGAAGTGCTTTCCACACTAGTGTATTTTCTCACCTTCACCCGTAAAGTGGCCAGCTGCATAGTATACTCATTACAACTGAGGACACTGGGACTCAAATGAAGAGTTGTAGTGAATCCTGACAGACCCAGAGCTGATCTCTCCTGATTTTAAGGTTCAGCTGTCTCCCATGCCCCAGCTTCTCTCTCACCTTCCTCCCTAGGGGGGAACAGAGAACAGATCCCTTCCTATGGCCTGAGGTGGCATGGGGACAGAGAACAAATGTCCCATCCTTGTCCTTCCCTGCCTCCACAGGTGGTCCAAACTGGTCCTCGCCTCTCTCCACACCATGTGGTTAGGTGGGTAGACCCCACCACCCTGTGTGAGGAGCTCCTGCTTCCACTGGAGAACCCACCTCCGAGTGGGGCGCGCTTGCTGCTGACAGGCCTCCATGCCTGTGGGGATCTGAGTGTTGCCTTGCTGAGGCATTTCTCCTGTTGCCCTGAGGTGGTGGCCCTGGCCTCAGTGGGCTGCTGCTACATGAAGCTGAGTGACCCTGGAGGCTACCCACTGAGTCAGTGGGTGGCAAGACTACCAGGCAATGAACTGCCCTACAGGCTTCGGGAGGGGGCCTGCCACGCCCTTGAGGAATATGCTGAGCGGCTGCAGAAAGCGGGACCTAGCCTCCGAACCCACTGCTACCGGGCAGCGCTAGAGACAGTCATCCGACACGCTCGGCCTGAGCTCCGGCGGCTAGGAGTGCAGGGGATCCCCAGAGTCCACGAGCTCAAGATTGAAGAGTGAGGCTGGGGGAAGTTGGGAAGGGGATGGGGCATCTACTGGAAGTCTGACCCCTCCAACCCTCATTTGTTAAATATCCTAAAGAAAATCTCAGTGCACCCAAGGAAGTGACTGAGTTCTCTGAGGCAGCTTGTCAAAATTTCTTTAAAAGGAAATTGTAACTCTTATCAGGAGGTTATCAAGATTTTGAAAATAAGATACCGGTAAATAACTAGTTAAATCTGGCTGAAAATAAATTTGGGTATCAATATGCTGTTGGACAGACAGCTCACAGCTAGGGAAACATTTAAAAATGCTTATTAGGGTAGCAAAGCTGGAATTGAATTAGGAATGGATAGTTTGCGTAGGAGGGAGGGTTCCCAAAGCCAGACTGAGTGTTGTCTGTGGCTGACCCCACAGATACGTGCAGCGGGGGCTACAGCGGGTGGGGCTGGACCCACAGTTGCCACTGAACCTGGCTGCCCTTCGGGCCCACCAGGCCCAGGAGAATCGTGTGGTGGCCTTCTTCAGCCTGGCCCTTCTGCTGGCTCCGCTGGTGGAGACGCTGCTTCTGCTGGACCGACTGCTCTACCTTCAGGAACAGGGTGAGTGTCCTACAGCAGGGACCTAGGGCCTAAGGGGCTTTAGTTCTGGGCCTTCTTCAGGTCCCAGCCTAACATCTGTGAGAGTCATCCCTGGGTGATTCCTGGTCTGCCTTCTTCAGAGTCCTCAGTGGGTGGGACTTGTTCATGTAGATTCCTACTCAATCAGCCTCTGGTGGTGACTTAAGCAAGCAGCCTACAGTGTTTTGTATGGGAAACCTACGATGCCCAAAGGACTGCCTCTGGCACCCATGACCCTAGTAGAGAACTGGGTTATATTAGTCCCTATGGGGAAAGGGGATTCTGCCTGTAGGGCTGGGCAGAAAGGAGGTCTAAAAGTTGGCCTCATTTCCACCCTCCTGAGTAGCCCTGCATTTCTCCCAGGCTTCTATGCTGAGCTCCTGCCCATCTTCAGCCCTGAACTTTCTCCCAGAAACCTGGTTCTGGTGGCCACCAAGAGGCCTCTGGGTCATGCCTTCTCTGTGCTGGAGACTGAAGACAGCTGACTTACCCCGAGGAAAGCACATGTCACACTCCGTCTGCAGCCGCCCCAGTGCCATGGTGGGTGGAAATCTACACCTTCTCACCCAGACAACCAGCTTCCTGCATCCTCCTTGGAATTATGGTTTTCCATAAACCTTCAGCTTCATACCCTTTTCCTCCCTTCCTGTGTTATGTGTAAAAATGTATTTTTTAACTTATTAAAAAACTATAATCTTCATGTCCTTCCTGTCTCTAGTAAATATAGAAAAACAGATGTGTACCTTCCCCCAGTCTCACAGTTTGAAGCCCCAGTGCCCTCTGTAACAGGCAGCCTCCTCTTACACTCAGGTCTCCGTGGAGGGACCCTGTCTTTCCCTTTGGCTTCCAGCCCACAGTCTTCAAGCCCTGCCCCCTGTGAGAGCTGCCTTGAGGTTAACTTCCATCCAGGTTGTCAAGACTTCAGGACAGATGCTCCCTCCCTTCAGTCCCTGAAACCAATGCATCCTAGTTAGGGGCGTCAGTCCACCTGAAGACAGCAGCTGTACACAGAGGACAACACAAGACTCTTTATTGGTGTCTGAAAAAGAGGAGGCCTAGCTAAGGCAAGATAAGGAGGGAAGAAGCTACTCTCTCCAGACCCATCAATACCAATAAACTTTCTTGTGTCTCCGAGGCTCTTGGATCCCCATTGCCTCCATCACCTCCTCTTCCAATGTCTTTAGAGAGGGCACATAGGTTCTTTCTAGAGCATCTTCCACTGATGTATCTTTGGGGCCATCTATTGAGCCAGAGAAAAAGAAGATGGGTAGGAGAGTTTCTTAACACCCCTTACTCTCACTCCGACCACCCTCACTCCAACTTTGCACCTCTTGCCCAATCTCACCAATCCATGTTTCAGGGATGATACCATCAGCTCTGGGAAATTCCGGTTTGGGGATAATTCTTCCTGATCTTGTGGAGACTCGTACCCGTTCTCCTGCCTCAGTGAATCTCCACTCTATCTCAGTGGGTTTCCTAGAAGACAGAAGAGGTAAGTACGGCCAGGGAACCAGTCTTCCTGATACCCTTCAACCTGAAAGTCAATTGCTGAAAACACTAAGGTCACCATCTTGTCTGAGACCTCTGTAAGAGTCATGTTTATGAGATTCCCCCCTCTCAATTTCTAGGGCATCTAACCCACCATTCCACTGAAAAGTGGTCCAAACCTGCATGGGCTCAGAGGGTGGGAACAGTCCCATATGCTTGCCTGTCCACAGGGTCCACGAGTTTGACTTGGTGGTGAAGCAAGGGTGCTTCGCTTTGGACCATGGTTCCCCGTGTATCCCTGGTCTTGCCGATGTAACGGTAATGCTGTCCAAGAGAAGGGGAGTATCGGAAAGTAAGATGTGTGAGAGGGGCTGGCCTACCACAGCTCAGAGCATTCAGTTCAAGTTGAAAATAGGTGGTTCGGGCCTCCCTGTTGGCGCAGTGGGTTAAGCAACGCACTATGAAGCAGACCGCAGCCACTGCAGCACCAGTTCGATCCCTGCTGCCGGCCAGGGTGGGGACCCACATGGCGCAGCAGACCTCTCCTGATGTGCCCGCTGCTCCCCTCAGCAGTGTACTTCCGTTGATCTGCCTGTTCTGCTCCCTGCTCTATCTCTGGTGGATTCTCTCACCCTCCACACCTCTGGCCTGTACCCCAGTGCTTATATGCATAAATAAATAAATCTTTAAAAAAAAAAAATAGGTGGTTCACTGTTTCAGCATCCTCAGCCATCTCCTGCCACCTGACTACTCTGAATGGAGCTGGACAAATGGGGCAGGCACTCCCGAGCACCCTCACCATCTCTCTTCACTTACTGTATTCAGCCCCTCGAGGACCACCCAGTTTCGCTGCCGGATAACTTGAACCACTTTGCCTTGCTTCCCGGCATCCTTGCCTTCTAGGATCTCTACCTGTAAAGACACGAGGGTCAGAATGGACAATCCTCGAACGGAAGCCTCCCCCAACTCTCCTGTCTTAAGCTCTCACCCTGTCCCCACAGAACAGATGCCAGTCTTCATCAGAGATGGGTTCCACAGCCACCCGGCGTCGCCTGATCCAGGGAGGGTTCCTCTTCTTGTCTGCCAGGGAACCTGGGCGGTTCATACCATAGCGGTAGTTGTGGGGCAGAGTGACCTTGGATGCCAAGGCCAGCAAGGCAGAGAGTCGCATGGCTGGAGGCTGAGAAATCCCTGGTAAAAATGAATCCACAATGATCAATGATTTGATCAATTGTGCTTACTTAATGACACCCCATAAAAGTCCTTGAAGTACAGAGTTCAAAGAGCTTCTGGGTTGGTGAGCACACGGAGGTGCTAGGAGGGCAGCACTCCTGGGGAGGGCGGGGAAGTTCTGTGCCCTTCTGGCATCCCCTGCTCTATGCACGCCTCCTATATGGCTGTTCCTGAATTACATTCTTTTCTATAAACCAAAAGCACAGTAAGTAAACTACCCTCTTGACTTCTGTGAGTCACTCTAGCAAATTGTCAAACCTGGCGTAGAAATCTCCAGCTGGTCAATGTGGCAGGAAATGGCTGAGGATACTGATACAGCTGATCCTTCCACTTTTCAACATGTCTTACTTTCCGATACCCTCCCCCTTTTAAAAAGATTTATTTATTTATGCATACAGGAACTGGGGTACAGGCTAGAGGTGTGGGAGGTGAGAGGATTCACCAGAGACAGAGCGGGGAACAGAACAGGCAGACTGACCAAAGTACACTGCTGAGGGGAGCAGTGGACGAGGCAGGCACCTCCTTGGCCTGGGATCGAACTTGTGCTGCAGTGCTGTGGATGCTTCATAGTGTGGTGCTTAACCCCTTGTGCCACCAGGGAAGCCCATCCTCCATCTTTTAAACCTGTTAAATCTTTTAAATAACTACTTGGGGGCCTCCCTGGTTGCGCAGTGGGTTAAGCAATGCACTATGAAGCAAACCGCAGCCACTGTAGCATGAGCTCAATCCCTGCCACCGGCCAGGGAGGGGACCCACATGGCGTAGCAGACCTCGCCTGCCTCACCCTCTGCTCCCCTCAGCAGTGTGTTTCAGTCAGTCTGCCTGTTCTGCTCCCCACTCTGTCTCTGGGGAATCCTCTCACCTCCCACAACTCTGGCCTGTACCCCAGCTCTTGTATGCATAAATAAATAAATCTTAAAAAAAATAAATAACTGCCTGGGGTTGTGATTGATGTCTGAGGTGGGGTAGTCTTGTGGGATTGAACCTATCTGGAGTTTGACACTGTATGCAGGTAGTGTTCAGAATTGAACACTAGAGGAGCTCCAGTGGCGCAATCGGTTAGCGCGCGGTGCTTATACAGAATTGAACACTAGAAATGTAGGACATTTGACAGATGTCAATTGCTAAGTGATGGGGGAAAAAAGAATACCTGCATTTGGTGTTCAGAAGAATTGAGAGGAGAGCAAGGTATAGAAGAGGAACAAGGCTTTCCTTTAAGGGCAAAAAAGTGGGGCCTCCCTAGTGGTGCAAGGGGTTAAGTCTCAGTACTATCAAGCTATCAGCAGCCACTCCAGCAAGAGTTCAATCCCGGGGCCTCCCTGATGGCTCAAGGGGTTGAGCACCGCACTGTGTAGCTTCTGCAGCCACTGTAGTACAAGTTCAATCCCCAGCCAGGGAGGGGACCCACATGGTGCAGCAGACCTCTCCTGCCTTGCTCGCTGTTCCCCTCAGTGGTGTATTTCAGTCAGTTTGCCTGTTATGCTCCCCACTCTGTCTTTGGTGAATCCTCTCACCCCCAACGTCTCTGGCCTACACCCCAGCTCTTGTTATGAATAAATAAAATCTTTGAAGAAAAAAAAAAAAAGTCGATCCCAGCCAAGTTGCTGACCCACAGACCTCTCCTGTCTCACCTGCTGCTCCCCTCAGCAGTGTATTTCAGTCAATCCACCTGTTATGCTCCCTACTCTGTCTCTGGTAAGTCCTCTCAACCCTGCACCTCTGGTCTGAACCCCAGTTCTTTTATGCATGCATAAATAAAAATAATTTTTTAAAAAAAAAGGTGGTATTACCAAAAAAGTGGTATTACCATCTTGACAATCTATGTCTTGTTGTTTTTCTAAGATTTATTTATTTAGGGCCTCCCTGGTGGCACAAAGGGTTAAACAACGCACTGTGCAGCAAACCACAGCCACTGCAGCACGAGTTCGTGCCCTGCCTCCGGCCAGGGAGGGGACCCACATGGTACCGCAGACCTCTCCTGTCTCGCCCACTGCTCCCCTCAGCAGTGTGCTTCAGTAGATCTGCCTGTTCTACTCCCTGCACTGTCTCTGGTGAATTCTCTCACCTCCCTGGACTCTGGCCTGTAACCCAGCTCTTGTATGCATGAATAAATAAAACTTTAAAAAAAGAAAACATTTATTTATTTAGATGTACAAGAGCGGGGTACAGGCCAGAGTCGTAGGAGGTGAGAGGATTCACCAGAGAAAGATAGGGGAGCAGAATAGGCAGATTTACTAAAGCACACTGCTGAGGGGAGCAGAGGGCGAGGCAGGAGAGGTCTGCTGTGCCATGTGGGTCCCCTCCCTGGCTGGGGACCAAACTCGCGCTGCTGTGCTGCAGATGCTTCACATGCAGTGCTCGACCCACTGCACCACCAATATATGTCTTGTTGAAACTAGACTCAAATTCAATAAATATATATAGATATATATTTGCATAGAAGAACTGGGGTATAGGGTCTCCTTGGTGGTGCAGTGAGTAAAGCAACACACTATGAAGCAAACTGTAGCCACTGCAGCAGGAGTTTGACCCCTGCTGCCAGCCAGGGAGGGGACCCACATGGCACAGCAGACCTCTCCTGCCGTACCTGCTGCTCCCCTCAGCAGTGTGTTTCAAATAGTCCATCTGCCTGTTCTGCTCCCCACTCTGTCTCTGGTGAATCCTCACACCACCACCCCACCTCTGGCCTGTACCCAGTTCTTGTATGCATGAATAAATAAATCTTTAAAAGAAAAAGAAGAACTGAGGTATAGTAAGAGGTATGGAGAAGTAGAAGAGTGGGGGGGCAGTGAGAGGGCTAACCAGAGACAGAATGGTGAGCAGAACAGGTGAATTTACTGAGTTATGCTGGTAAGGGGAACAGTGGGTGAGACAGGTGAAGTCTGCTCTGGCAAATGGGTTAGCTCCCTGGCCTAGGGCTGAACTTGGATGTAGCGGTGATAGCACTGAGATTTAACCCCTAGACCACCAGGGAGACCCAACAGATGATGATATTAAGTGAACATTAAGAAGAAAGAAATCCTGTGGACATTAAAAGACCCAGAAACCTGGGGGCAAAGAAGCAAGAACATTTTTTAAAGCACTTACTCCATTGCTCAGTGAACTTTACTTCACTGAATCCTCATAAAATATTATGTTCACTTTAAGATGAGGAAATAACACAAGTTCAGTGACTTGTCCATGGTCAGAGGTTACTGCGTGGGAGAGCTGGCATGCAGATTCACTTAGAGGTGACTTCAAATTCTGAAAAGTTTATGGAGGCCAGGGACCATGCTATCTAGCTCACCCCTGGATTCAGTAGGGCTTGACACATAGTAGGTACTCAGATAGTTCAAGAAATGCAGAAGGATAAGAAGAAAACAGAGAATTTAACAATGAAGGACAGAAAACCTAAAAGGAAAAGAAACGGCAGAGAAAAACTGGGTTGAAAATGTCCCCAAACCACCTTGCCTCCTTCAGAAAATAATCACTCCTTCTCTCTAGAACAGCTTCTTTTCTAAAGGAAAATGACCCAGAACCAGACTTCAGGATACCTGGATCCTATATTTGCCAACTAAGTTTGTGTCCGAAGCCTCCCAACTTTGGATGTTGGATTACGTCAATGGGGAGGTGACAGCAATGAGGGAAAACTGATTAAGTACTTCAGTTCACTGAGCACTTGCTACCTGCCAGGTGCCATGCAAAGTACTTTTCTGTATCCTTTCACTTAATCCTGGGGACAACTAATAAGAGGCAGCACAGCGTTATTCTTAATCTTATTTTTTTAAGGGTTTATTCATTTATGCATACAAGAAACTGGAACGTTGGCCTGAAGTGTGGGGGTGGGAGGGTGGGATGACAGTATTCACCAGAGTCTCCCTTCAGCAGTGTATTTCAGTCAGTCTGCCTGTTCTGCTCCCCACTCTGTCGCTGGTGAATCCTCTCACTTCCCACTTCGGGCCTATGACCCAGTTCTTGTATGCATAAATAAATCTTTTAAAAAAGAGAGAGAAATACAGTGTTGAGGGGAGCAGCAGGCAAGACAGGAGAGCTCTGCTGAGCCATGTAGGTCAGCTCCCTGGCCTGGGGTGGAATTCACGTTGCAGTGGCTGGCTATAACTTGCTAGCACTGTCTTTAACACCTGCACCACTAGGGAGGCCCCCGTTAATCTTATTTTATAGTTAAGAATGAAGTCTAGTCTAAAAGTACAAATAAAATGCACTATCACTGCATAAGGAGTTCTGGACTGCGACGGTGAGGAGGGGAATCTATCCCACCCCCCCCTACTGTCACCTGATTCTGTAACCCGAGCCTTATCTCCAGAGCTTCAATTTCACAGAGGGTTGCCAGTGTCATTCAAATTGTTTGAAAATGTAAACAAAGCAAGATACGCAATGAATGATATCTCATCTCCTACCGGGTACATTAAAAAAGTATTCTGGCAGAGGCATAAATATTTAAGGGAAGAAAACAACGTAAGTACTTGTTCTGGGGAAGAGAAAGTGGGAGGGTCTTTACTTTCCATCACGTTGGCATTTTCTAATATACCACTGGTTATGTGAGCAGTGAGATATTGCCTCGTTTTTCTGTTTCTCAGGATGAAAAAAGCCTGATTTTTTTCAATAAACACAACTAAAAGACCTCCCAGAGTTCTCATCAGATTCGGCAAACGCTCAGAAAGCACTACCATGTCCTTCACTCCCGATATTTATCTTCACATGCCAAGAGAGCAGCTGACAGGTTCTTCTAGACAAGGACACCAGGGCCTGGGAGCTGAAGTGACTAGCCTTAGAGTTGGCCAGCCTGCCAGAGGCAGTCACTCTTAAGGCCCAAGGCTCTGAAGCGCTGGGAGACCACAGAAGCCGATCCCCTAGACTTCTCTTCCTTCTGTCCCGACACCCTGGAAAGGCCGGCGCCTCTCTCGCAGTGAGGCTTTGGCGGGGACTCTGGAGCCCCACGAGCAAGGCAGTGAGCAAGGGGCCACAGCCGGGGGCGACCACCGAACTACGGCCGGGACGAATGCCCAGAGCGCCCACCCGCGCCGCCCGAGCCGGCCAGACCTCCCGACGCGCCGCTCTCACCTCGGCTTCCCGCGCCGCCCCGCACCCCGCACGCGGGCCTGACCCCGCCCGCCGCCGCCGCCTGCTTTCTGGGAGATGTAGTCCGAGAGCCGAGCGGAAGCTGTGCGCCGAGACCAGCGTGAGCGCGCTGGGCGTTGCAGTACGCCGCTACCGAGCAAGCTGGAAACAGGAAACTAGATCGCGCAGGAAGTCAAGGGAGGCGGCGGCACCGAGAGGCAGGTCGGGAGTTGAAGGCGGACGGCAGAGGCTGCCACGCCCGGCACTTTCCCGCACATGCGCATGGCCAGGCCGCCGGGACTCGTAGTTCGTAGAGCCTGTGGCTCCATTTTCTAGGTGATTGGCTTCCCAGTCAAAGCTGGGCCTCCCTTTCCGGAGTCTACGTCCCGTGCCCTCCCCGCCTACACTCTATATTGGAGGAGGTCAAAGCTGATCGAGAAATTGTTACGTCTTCTAAAGGAAGCGACAAAATATGTGCGCTTCCAGTGGCAGTCAATGAGCTAGTCGCAAAATGTCAGACTTGGAAGGAACCCGATGATCAAATCCAGCCATTGTACTTACGAATTCTGGGAGCCTTGCACCCTGTTGACCTCTCTCTACTCCTCACCAGTTAGTGTGCTGGTCACCTATGCCTTTGAGCTTTGGGGGTTAAAGCTGCTTCTACAACCAGCCCAGATACCCCATTTCCATGGTCTTGGTGGCTGTGGTTGGTACTGCATCCGCTCACGCCCAACTTCTCTGCAGGGCAGCAGCCTTCCTGCCTGCCTGTGACCTGTGCCATGCCTGGGTTTCACTGACCTCCCTCAGTGGAGGCAGCTGTCCTCAAGGCCACCTGCCTGCAACCATGCAGGCCTCCCTCAGCATACCTGTCCCTTTGGGGGCAGCTCTTCCTGCCCTCTTGTGTCTATGCAAGTGTCCTTTACTCTTCTGTCCCTTTCCCTAATAAACCTGCTCTTAAAATAAAGTGAAAAAACACCTTCCCAGATGCCTATGCAGAAGGCTGTCTTAAATAGTGTCTGAGAAGGAGAAAAAAAATGGTGTAGTCTGTTCTGTGACTGAACTTTAACAGAACTTAGGCTATTTCTAACAGCTTGAGAATAGAGGTTAGCCTCCTGTTCCTCAATCTGAGAAGTTGATGAAATCATTTGCACGCCCCTTTACCCCATTCCCCTATTTTCGGTTAACCAACACCCCTCCCTCCAGCCAAGAATCAGTCAGAATCCAATGTAGTAATCAACGGGTTTTATTTTCCTAGAACTGAAATAGTCTACGGTTCTCAGAGCTAAACTTCCAAAGCTACAGTCAGCAATTTTTCATCAGAGCCCAAGGGAGAGAGGCAAGGGTGAAAGAGACAAGAGACAGAAGAGAGGTATGATGACCACCAGAAAGAGGTTGGGGAGGGCACTTAGTCCCCTGTCCTCTCAGTGGGTTACAAATTCAATCTGGTGACAACACTGAGGGGACCAGGAGAGGGTATATGAATGGGAAATGACACCGGAAAGAACACCAAAGCCCCAGCTACAAAATGAAAAGTCATCAAGCCCCAAACAGAAGAGGAGCCTCCCAGTGCACCTCAGAAATGGGGCAACAGTGGGGAAGAAAGGAGCAGAGTGGGGGCACGAGAAGGGATAGGGGTGTTTAAAATTTTTTTTTTTGTAATTTTCTTTTATTAAAAACATTTCCTAAAAAATGTGTCTTTTCCTTTATGTCTAGGTGACTGCAGGCTGGCCTTGAGCACTGTGGGTAGGGGGAAAGGGGCACTTAGGGATCTCCCCAGGGCATCCCATCTCTGGCCAGTGAGCTAAAGGGGGACAGTTACTTGACACTCCCACCATGCTGGGTGAAGTCAACCTTTCAGATAGCAGGCCCTTGGCCCAAACAACTTGGAAGTTCCAAGGTCTCTTGATGATAAACCACAACTCCCAGAACTCCTGGGATCATCAAAAGGAAGATTAGGTGTTGTCAATCATCCAAGATGTATGGAAGGGAGCTCCTCCCTCATAAGTTGTCCCATTTTCCCTGAATCTAGGCAGCTGGGAGAACAGGTGTGGGAGGAAGGAACGGGAGCTCAAGATATTACCCTCCAAGGCCAATTTGAGGATTGCCCCTTCCAGGCCCCATGAGTCCACCCTACTGTTTAACCTCTACCCCCTTCCACTCCTACTCCTGATTCCAACTAACCAGAGGTTCTGAATACCTGGAGAAGGGAAAGAGAGATGTCAGGGGGTCAAACAGCTGGCCCCTGGGAAATAGCTCCAAGCGAGAAGAGACACAACCGTCTCCTTTCATCCCATGGAGCAGAAGACATGGCCCTGACTCAGAACACAGAGGCGTGGGGACATGGAGGTGAGAGCCAGGTAGCTTGTCCCATCCAGGCCAATCTCCAGGGGATGGGTTTGGAGCAGGGAGAGTGAATGGAATAGGAAAGTGGGCTGGGATAGGGAAGGGGTTCCCAGTTCGCAGGCCATGGCCAGTTTCCCCAGTAGCACCCAGACAGCAGCAGGAACGGGATGGGGGCTCCTCTTGAAACATTGGTGGCTACAGGCTGCAGGGAGGTTGGAGGGGAGAAGGGTTAACGGTATGGTCTCCTGGGAGCCCACCCTGCCCCCAGAGAGGCTGACCTGTAGGCCCTCCTCATCTTCTCCACAAGTGTCTGAGCCCTCCCAGCATAGGGGCTGACTCACCTCTCATGATCTCTGATGCCTGGGGCCTCAGCATCTTCCTTGGCAGCCTCTTCTTCCTCCTCCTCCTCTTCTTCCTCCTGAGAAGGCCCCCGGCCAGAGCTGGGCTCAGAGGGGGTGCTGTTCTTCTCTACCTCTACAGGAAGGGGCCTCTCGGCCTCCAAGGTGGCCACCTCCTTCTCCTCTGCTTCAGGGTCTTCTGCCTCCTTGGGACGTTTGGGAGAGTCCTAGGCATTGGCAGACACGAGGTGGGCTGAGGCTGGAAAAGGGAGGACCCTTGCCGCCCACCTGTACCTCCCCAGCTCTCCTCCATGGGCATACCCATATCCTTCCCAGCCTTCTTCTAGCTGAAATGGCCTCTGTATTCAAACTTCTTAGCAGGGGACTCCCCAACTCCAGGGGCTGGCTCTATCAGACTGGGGACTCCCTGAAGAGATGGGAACTGTCTCTCCTGAGCCTGGGTATCCAGCTCCTGCACCACAGGTAAGACTGTTACCTCCAGCAGGTCCCCCGCTCTCCTCTTCAGCGCTCCCTTCTCATTCTTCTCCTTGGTCGGCTCATCAATGACTAGCTTTCCTTCTTCATCACTGCTTCCTTCAGCATTCCCCTTCTTATCCCCATCGCCCTCTGTGGCTTCGGGCTCAGGCTCAGGCTCTTCCACAAGGCTCTTCTTCTGAGAGGACTGCAGCAGATACAGCAGGAGTTGAGTGGCACCAGTGCCTGCCAGGCTGGGCCCCTCCCAGCCCCTCCCTCACAGCCACTCACTCCTTCCTTCTCCCACCTCGCCCCCACCCCCACCCAGGTGCCCAGTCTCACAAGTGATTTGAGACCCACCTCTGTCGGATTAGCCCCGGGGTAAACCCACTGGCCGGGCAGGCAGGGCTCTGTGCAGGAGGGGGGAGGGCTGGAGCAGGAGGCAAAACCTCGGGTCAACTTCTCCCCAAAGGGAGCTTGGGACCCTTTCCCCGCCAACCCCCGCCCCCCACCCTCCCGCCTCATCCTGCCCGGCTCACAGCACCTCTCCTCCTGGAAGCCTTTGTGGAAAAAGTTAAGGCCATGGCTGATCCTCACGCTAGGCCCAAGGAAGGAAGGCCTGCCCCACTTACCGCCTCCATCCTGTTCTGGCCCCCCAGGCTACTAATAGTTGCCCCTACCCATGACTACACCATACCCACAACCCCATCCCTCTTGCAGGAAGCCTCCCTCACCCCCAACCCCCAAGTCCCTGAGCTTCTCTGAAAGCTTTGGTGTTGTGTGTGGGCCCAGGCTCCCGGAGCCTATAGCCACACCTGCTTTCCAGGAGTCCTGGGGGGCAGAAGGCCGCTCACCTGGTAGCCAGAAGCCTTGACGGTAGGGTTGTTCTCGATCTCCCACAGCCCCTCGCTGAAACCTTTCCTCTTGTTGGGCTTGCCAAATTTCTCCTTGGACTCCTCGTAAGGGAAGAGGTCTTTGGGGCCCAGGAATGCCCTGGTGAGAGATGGGAGACTGTGCTCTCGAGCCCCTGGCTGCCTGAGCTGCACAGCCCAACTCGGGGAGGGGGAGAGTTGGTGGTGCCATTACCACCTTTTTCCCAAAGTGGTCCTCCCACAGCCCACCCTGCCTGTGCCCACCAGCTTGCCCCTCACTCACGTCTCATGTGTCCCGAAGAAAAAGACTTGGTATTTATTGGCTGTTGATTTCACTGCTGCCTCAGGCATCTCGTCAATCTGAGAGGAAGATGACAAAGTGAGCATAAGCTATGGTCCTAAGATAACCAATTTGGGGCAAGGGGCCAATGTCTAGGGAACATGTACATGAGAGGGACCCAGGAGATCACTGAGGTAGTTTGAAAACCATTTATGTTTTGCAGTGAAACTGTACAAATACATCCATTCTGCCTTCCCACACATTCAGTGCTCTCCATGAAGCTCCATTTGTTGCAGTCACTCCAATCTAACACTGTTGCCTCTTGGTCACTCCTGCCTGGACTAAATGGTAGCCTTTAGCTCCTCTCCAGCTGCATTTTTGCCCCACTTCCAGCCACAGCCAAGGGTGGCCTCTCAAAATGGTGATCTGAGCCTTTCATTCCCCTGCTTAGGAACTTTCAATGGTTTTTCACGCCTCTAAACCCCACCCATTTATCTCTTCTCCATAACATCAAGGTCTGAATCTCAAGGCTGTCACCAATATTTGTATGACCTTGGGCAACCTACCAAACCTCTCTCTGCCTTGATTTCCTCATCTGTAAAACGGGAATAATCACAGTTGAAAACCTTATTGAAATCACAGACTTGGAGGCTCAAATAGCCCTCACCTGGGATGTCATACCTCTCGCATCCTTGCCTGCTCTCACTGTCCCCCACTACGCTGTCCTTTTGCTCCCTGCTCTGGCCACAGCAATCACTCAGTCTCCCATACTCAGTAACTGCTGTGTCAGCTGTCTCCCTACCTCAGCTCCATCACTTCTAGCAAGTTCTGTCAATTCTCTCCACCACGTCAGCTTTCCAGATAACTTACCACCACATGTCCTTCACAGGGTTTTTCATAATTGCATGTTTATAGTCACTCATATTACACTGGACTAATGTTGGTGGACTGTTTGGACCACACCTACCCTGAGATCAGAAACTGTCTGTTTTAATCTGCAGCACAGAGCCTAGCACTAAGCACACAATGACAAAAACAGCCCACTCTGGGTGAAGTGGAGGGGTGAGGACAAGGGGCTGCCTATTCCACAAACTTCCTCTCAGTAGCAGCCTCCAAAGGCTTCTGGGAACACTTTGAAAGCCACCTGAAATAGTCAAACTCAAGGAAACTGAGGCCCAGAAAAGTATTTGTCCAAAATGACATGGCAAATTAGCCTGAAGCAGGCCTCTGGAGCCAGATCTCAAGACTGACCCCTGCTCCACACTCCTGGGGGCATACTGAGTACTGTGGTGAAGGTGCAGAAGTCTGAGGTCAAGGAACTAAGAGGCACTGGCCCAGCCAGCCTTTTCCAGAGATCAGGCCCTGGAGCCCAGGCCAAGCTGAGCGGGGGAGGGGAAGGGCTGGGCCGGCAACTACAACTCCCAGCAACACTTGCAGCAGCCCCAGCGGCCTGGCTTCCCGCCGGACAGAGGCCAGGTGGCCATGTTGACTGGGGCCCCAGACGCAGATAGGGAAGAGACAGACAAGCCAAGGCAGTGATTAACACACAGGGACTGGGACTGAATGCCTGACTGGGGGAGGAGGGGGGATGGTCTGGGGAGCCAGGGAGGTTGGGTAGATGAAAATGTGCAGACACACACAGAGGAGAGGGGGTGGGTCCCTGGGCACGAATCTGAGGGGCATCTTGCTCCAGGCATGGAGTCTTCAGGCTCCCGGGCACCGCCCCCCTGGCCCCGTGGCCTTTGGGGACAGAGGTCCGGCTCCACCCCCAGCACAAATTGGGCCCTCCCCACTACCAGGAGACATTGGGGTGTGAGAGCAGGGGGTGGAAAGGCACGTGGTTCCCCCCACAAACACGTTCCCCATCGCCATGACAACCCAGCCCCGCCCCCCAGGCCATTCAGCAACCAGGAATGTGACCACCCCTCCCCCAGGCCCTCTCTCCGGATTGAGGAGGAGGGGACATAACACACACCCCACCCCCAAGCCTGGAGTCTGGCACCTGGGTCCCTTGGCTGTGCCTGAAACCTCATCTAGGACCGGACCAGAGGGCCCTGGGCCCTTTTCAGGAAGCTAGATGTGGGGTGAGAAGGAGCCAGCGCTCGGTCCGGACACCTGGGTCCTGTTACCGGCTAGGTCCCCACCCTCCTCTCAGAGGGGGAAGCAAAAAACAAAATAAGAGCCTCCAGGGCTTAGAGATCCCAGGAGGCAGGCCTAGTACAATAATAGCAAAGCTCTTCCCTAGGCCTCTTAGAGGATCTGAGAACCAGGAGTGGGTGGAGATCTAAGGGTCTCCAGCTGTGCATGCAGTTAAGGTACTTTGAGCGCTGCCTTCTCAATACCCACACCTGAGCCTGGGCTTTAACAGATGTAGGAAACGTGTGAGGAAGAGGGGCAAACAGAGGCTTAGGAAGGAGGGTGGGATGCGGGAAGAGTCCGCAACGAGGAGCCAGGAAGTTCTCTCAAGCAAAGCAGTTACTCTCTCTTTCCCCTGGAAAGCACCTCGAAGGTAGCAGAACGATGTGACAGGGGACCCAGGAGACCACCAGTCGACCAGCTTCGGGTGGGGGAGAAACAAAAGATGGATGGGAATTAAAAATAGAACAAGACACATCAGATATGCCTGCCCTGCCGATTTCAAGCCAAATAAAGGGTGGGTCCGGAGGAAGGAGGGAGGGCAAGGGCTGGGCAGATGGGCACCTACCCCAAATGGATTGCCCCACCTCCACCTCACACCTTGAGTGTAGGCACATGTGGGGGAAGGGCCAGGAGGTGTGCTGTCTTTACTTAACACAATTTCCAACCTCCTACCCAAAAAAGAAAGGAACAAGCCCTCCTGTAGTGGGCCCTCTATCCTCCAGATCACAAAGAAATGTCTTTCTTGCATTTGGAAGGGGAGGGTGATTTTTCCTCCATGGAGGGATATACGGTCTCAGGGGAGGCCTGTCCCCTCAGTAGACATGTGTCTCCCAGGCGGTGCCTTTATATCTAAGCTGTGACTCAGAACAAGTGAGCCAAGGCTAAATGGGTCAGGGTGGGGCCAGATGACTGTGGGGGACCCCATGACACCCCCTCCAATAGCCAACAGAGAGGGGGCACCATTCTTTCTCAGTCATTCTAGGGATCCTAGCAAGTTACTTCTAGGCTGGGGTCCATCTAATGCCATCCTTGTCCCTCTGCATTTGCCTGAGCACAAGAAAACCCATCCTTCCCCCTCCCCCAGCCCACAAATCCTCTAATGTCACCCTCTAAGGAATTTGAAACTTCCAGGCAGAACACCTCTCCCCCACCCAAATTCGGGCCTGGGTCTCCTGCCCAGTTTGTAGGATGACAGCAGGGAAAGCTGAGTCCATCCTGACTGCCAGTCAAGAGTTTTTCTGATCACCACACCCAGGGCCCAGGCCCAACCTGACCCAGGAACCAGAAAATCTGGGACAGGAGACAGTTGGGGCCCAGGAAAAGTGTGGCAAGGCCAAGAAGCAGAAAAGAGAAGGGGAGGGCTAGAGGGAGGAAAGATGGGTGAGGCCCTCTGGCTGCTCAGGTTTTCTGGGATTGTGAAACAGGAAGTCAAGAAAGGGGGAAGGAACCTGGGGGGGGGGGAAATTCCCTAAGTCTTGGAGGTTAATTGCTGAGTACTTAGAGATTCCCCCAGGAAGTCAGGCTGAAGGAAAAGGGACTGGAGGTTAATATGGAGTCATCCCATTCTTCAAGGGGGCCTGGCCTACCACATGGCCCGAGGCTGTATCTCTAGTGTCACCTAGTCATCCATCCACTCCAGAAGTAGGGGCTGAGAAGGTGCAGATCCACACTGGGACCTTCCAAAGTGAGGGTTCTGGCTATCTACTAGCCTGGGAAGTCCGTGAGGTGCCCCAACTCTTCCATCTCAGAATGGGCCAAGTCCCCTGAGGTCCTATCTCTGAGGCCTGAGACAGCATCCAGGAATGGTAAGGAGATAGACTTATCAGTACCTATGGCATTCAAGGAGTGGAAGTATCTGGGAGACAACAGCCTTGGGTGTATCCCTCCCCCCCAATTGTCTTAATCAAGAGCCAGGACACAAAGGGTGGAGTCCTATCTTTTAGGGATCCAGTCTGATGTTCCTCCCCCAACCCTAACTTTATCTAAAAGGTACAGGCCTCAACAGAGGAAGACTTTGCCTCGCCGCACCATTCTTCTGTCCTGGAACCCCAAGGTGGAGAAGAAATGGATGGCATCCAGTCCAGGCAGTGCCTTCACTACAAATACAACCAGAAATCTTTCTCATAGGGGTCAACATGGGCCCATCTGTTTATATGCCCTTTTCTCTCTTCCCAGATCCAAATGGGGTTCCCTGCACACATTCCTGCTGTGCCCCCTCCCCAGGGCTTAGCTAAGCCACTGGACTTTGTCCTGCCCCCAGGAGGTGGGAGCAGTAGAGACCTGAGTTCAGTTCTTGCCCTGACCACCAGGGCCTAGGCATTTGAATGAAGAAGTCAGTGGGATCAAAAGTGCAGGGTAAAGTACATGAATGTTCACGCGCCACACACACACAAGATGTCCTGTGGCTGCCTCCTCACAATGCTGGGCCTCCGCCCCCCTCCCCTAAGAGGTTCTATAAAGTGGGAAAGTCACACTTCTTTCTGTACTTCACTGCCATCCCAGAAGTCAGGCTTCTAGAAGTTTCAGGGAACAGGGAACGCAAGGCTTATAAGACTAGGCACACATGTCAGGAGAGGATACAGAGTGAGGGAGGGTCTCCCAAGTTTTCTCAGAGCAGCCTGAAAGTTGGCCTGACCCAGACCCAGACCCAGACCCCAAGCAAACCTGAGACAATTTCCTAAATTCAGAGCTGGGTCTGGGCCAGGGCCTGGCCAAGAAACACAAGCTGTGGTCAGAACGACGGAAAGCCAGAAGGTAGTTCTGCAGTTAGCCCCATGGTCCAGAAAACTGCTCTCTGCTAGTCTCTGCCCTCAGATCTCCTTCTACAGCCGTCTGGCCCTAGGGACTGAGTCATGCCCACAACCTAAGTACCTAAGGCCTCTCTCCACCAACTTTGCACTGGCCCGGGGTGACACCCCCAACCTCCTTTCCCTCTTACTTCCCTTCCCTCAGTCCTTATGGAAAACACGCTACACACATCAGGTTGGCTTTTGGGCTCCACCCTCCCACCTGGCCAGGTGCAGGAAGGTGGTGGTGGTGGGGGGAGGCCTTCACATTGGCGGGCAGAATCAACCACATGGCTGACTGGGCCATTCTGGCGGGAGAAGCTTATAGGGAGGGGGAAGCAACTCGGGCTCCCCCCCCTCCACTACAGGGCAGTCTGGACTGCACTTCCTAAGCCCGCAGGGGCCCTTGCTACCCTCAGCCCCAAATTCGCGTATGCAGCATATGGAGGAATATTTTTTGTGACGCTGAGGAGCGAAGGGTCCCGGCGGTTCATTTCTTTCCGAGCCAGGCAGATCCCCTCTTACACCACCCCCAACCATTCCTCGACCCTCCCAACTTCAGACCTCTTAAGGCGCCCCAAACCGAAAGTTTTCCACAGCGAACTCCGCCTCCATCTATCCCTTTCGGAGATGGTATCCTCCTTAACCATTTAATCCAGGAAGGGGAGTTTTCATCCTGGGGCAACCATCACTGAAGAGACCGGGGGTCTCTAAGGGGGTTCCAGAAGGGGGAGGGTGGCGGTGGCGCCTGGGGGTGGGTGGGAGGAGTTACTCGAGGGGCCCAAATCCAGGCGGCGCACCCGAAACCGCTGGGACGATGGGGGCTGAGGGCGGAACTGAGCACGCGGAGCCGGGGACCGGGTGGGGGGGGGGGGACGACCCGCGCCCTGGATCCCCACGCCGCGCACACGCCTCTACGCGCGGACGCCGAACTCGCCAGGTGTTCCCCCGCCCCCCCCATTATATAAC
>JAGFMF010011585.1:1797244-1833238 GCA_019455555.1 Galemys pyrenaicus | reverse complement strand
TTTTTTTTTCTGTTTTTTTTCTGTTTTTTTTTCTTTTTTTCTCTTTTTTTTTCTCTTTTTTTTTTTCTCTTTTTTGTTTTTTGTTTTTTGTTTTTTTTTTCTTTTTTCTTCTGGCACTCTTTATTATTGAGATAGTGAACTTTCTGGGCTGGTTCTCTGATTTTTAAAAGTTTCCTCTTCCAACTCTTCTAGTGAGAATGTTATTTATTCTTTTTATATTTTCATTTCTCCAGGGTCATTTTTTTCTGCATGTTACTTTTTAATAGTATTCTGTTCTTGTTTCATGAGTACAGCATTTTCTCTTGTTTTTATGAGAATAGTATTATTGGGTTTTTAAAGTTTTCTTCTCCCTGCACTACTTCTATTCTTGTTTAATTTTTGTTTTGTGTGAGGCTTTCCACAATCTATAATCCTTGGCGCCTGTTTTTAGGTTTAAGAGTGAGGGGACTAAAAATCCATTTTAGGCACGTGGTTGGGACTTATTAGTAGAGAACTTGATATAGTGGTTATCTGGTTGGTGTTGTGCTGGAATGGGGTGCACTACTGGAGAAAGCCAGTCACACCGCTGTAAAGACAAGAGGAGACTTTATTACAAGCTCGAGCTGGGGCCCAACAGCACACCAGAGGCACCTGGGTGGTAGGGAGGCCCTGAGCATGGGGGAGGCGGAGACTTTATACTTGAAATGGGCTTGGGTGTACCATGGTTCGCTGTCCGCTATCCGATTGGCTGACCCTTGCAACCTTTTATATTTGGCGCGGTAAGTTCGCCGTCATTAGTAATTGGTTGGCAGTCATAGTACAAAGTCATTGTCATAGTGGCCTATTAGAAAGTCATACCATAGGCCCCGTCCCAAAAAACCAGAAACTTAAGCCCCAAAGTGGTGACAGCTAATTCAAAATAGAGGCTATTACGCTTTTCAGTTGGGAAGTTCCTTTGTGGGAATTCCTGATGTCACACTTCATAGGTTCTCTTGGGCTGAACAGATTTTCTAGTGGAGGGTTTTCTAATATCTAGCCCGAAGGGGAGGGGCCTAGTGGCTGGTCTTTGGGAGAGAAACAGGGCTGGGGGGTCTCAGTATTCCATGTGCATTATTGCTTTAATTCCTCTGATTTCTGTAGAGTAACTTAACTGAGCCTAGTTTCCCACACAACATAAGCTTTCTGTTTTACTCTCTCTTGGGGGAAAACAACAACAACAACGACCTCCTTTATTTTTTGTGGGATTGGGGAAGAAGCATCTCCCACTGGCAGGAAGTGGGGGAAGGGATATCAGGATCTGTTTCTTTCTTGTTTCTTTTTTTTTAAAGATTTATTTTTTTATGCATACAAGCACTGGGGTACAGGCCAGAGGTGTGGGGGGGTGAGAGAATCCACCAGAGACAGAGTGGGGAACAGAATGGGCAGATTGACTGAAACACACTGCTGAGGGGAGCAGCGGGCAAGGCAGGAGAGGTCTGCCACACCATGTGGGTCACCTCCCCCAGCTGGTGGCAGGGATGGAACTCGTGCTGCAGTAGCTATGGTTTGCTTCATAGTGAGTTGCTTAAACCACTGCACCACCAGGGAGGGACCCTCTTTTTTTAAACAATTGTTTAAAAAAGCTTATTTATGCATACAAGATCTGGGGTACAGGTCAAAGGTGCGGGAGGGGAGAGGATTCACCAGAGAGCAGCGGGTGAGGCAGGAGTGGTCTGCTGAGCCATGTGGGGCCTCTCCCAGCAGGTGGCAGGGATGGAACTCGTGCTGCAGTGGCTGCGGTTTGCTTCATAGTGTGGTGCTTAACCTGCTGTGCCACCAGGGAGGGCCCAGGATCTGTTTCTTAAATAGCTTTTAACCAGTCTTGTTTTTGCTGCTTCTCCTCTCATTCACTCCCAGAGGGGCTTGATGCCATCACTTCTTTGCACTGTGAGGTTTCTGGAGAGATCTCATTCTTACTGTTCTTCAAGCCAACTTGGTTCTCAGCTCTCTTGGATGACCAAGTTAGTTGTTACCACTGGAGGACCTACTTTCCAACTTCTAAGGAGTTGTGACTGTAGTCTCTGCTTCTCTACTTCCTATCTTTGTAGGTTTAAATCTTTTCAAAATGTTCTTTCATGCCTTTTCAAATAGACTTTTCCTTTATTGAAGTCCTGATAGGATTTCAGGAGGGAACCAAATTGGATACATGTGTTCAATTCACTAAATTTTACTGGAAGACATTATTGTTGTTTTTACTACTTTTGGATAGGTAACATACAGATTACAAATTTCCAAAGAGAAATAAATCCCTTTCCTATCCCTATCTTGACATTTCTATTAACAATTTCTTGCATGAAAACAACCTTTTGAGGACAAGGTATGTATTCACTAAGATTAATCATTCTCCTTTAACAGTAAGGGGACACATCTTAGAAAACATCTGTCAAACAACCACAACCCCTGCTTGAGTGAGGTTTCTCTGCAGGGTAGCAAGAAATGTTGACAAATGTCTGGGAAGTCATTTCTTTTTTTTTTTTTTAATTTATTTATACATATAAGAACTGGGATGTAGGACAGAGGTGGGGTGGGGTGAGAGGACTCACCAGAGACAGAGAGGGGAGCAGAACAGGCGGATCAACTGAAATACACTGCTGAGGGGAGCAGTGGGTGAGGTAGGAGAGGTCTGTTGCGCCATGTGGGTCAGCTCCCTGGCTGGGGATCGAACTCGTGCTGCAGTGGCTGACGATAGCTTGGTAGTGCTGAGACTTAACCCCTGCACCAACAGGGAGACCATTTCTTTGGAGCTTCCCTTTCATTGAGGCCTTAAATCAGTTCGCTGCATGTAAATAGCAGCTATTTCTCTTAGAAGTAGGATGGGGCTCCTAATGCGAACTGTCCACTTTTCAGAGGAGGAAAGTGAGACTCAAAGAAGAAAAGTGACTTCCCAAAGGGTAGGTTGGGGTATTAGAAGTCAGTGTTGTGCAAAGCATACCAGGTGCGAGGCAGCACTTGAAGGTTTTTCAGTGTGGCACTGCTTTCCAATCTAAACTTTGGGGCCGCACCCCACCCCAAGTTGAACAGAAATCTCTTAGGCTGGCACTTGGGACTCCGCATCTTTAAGAAGCTTCCCAGGGATGTTTAGGTACATTAAAATTTAAGAATTGGTGCCCAGAAAAAATGCTTTGGCTATCCACAACAAGGAGCTAGCACATTTAAGAAGTTTTCTTGGAGAAGGTGGCATATGTTTGTCTGTGCAGACAGAGACAGAGTGAGATTTAGATACATGGGCTAGTGGGAAGAACACCTCCTGAGGGAGAAGTGAAGCTTGGGCCTTCCACTGTCCTCTTCACTACTGCCATTATCATCATCCACTTTCCATCTTCCTCTTTGGCCAACATCCCAAACCTCATAGTGTTTATGGGCTACCTCAGCAGAATATTCTGCTGTCTGGAATCAGGGAGGTGGCACCCACACAGGTGTATTACCATGTAAAGAACACACAGGCTAACAAGTAGAGCGCACCCAGTCACAGGCAATGATGGGTAAATAAGAAAAGCACACAAAATCACAGGCAGACAGGGAAGGACAGGTAAAGAATTCATATATGAACTGGAAAATGACACACAAGTGTTATTTGGATACAAAGGGCACTCAGGGAGGCTGATTGACGACATCAAACACAAAGGCACAACAAACACCAGACAATCACAGAGACAGATGTAGATGACATACAAGGCTGACAGGTGGGCACTGCAGGCAGATAGGGAAGGAGTCAGGTGCCTTCTCCTTTCAGTGAAGGGGCCTGAGATGTTGTAACATCTCTGTAAACAAGAAATAAAGTGTCAATGGTAGTGAAAAAATTTACCAGATAATCAAAGTTGGGATTCATAGATTTTACTCTGTGAAACTGTTCCAATAAATATAATTAGTATTTTGAATTTAGTTTATGCAGGTAGGAATAGGGAGTAACTGACAGGAAGAATGTACTTACTTACTCTCAATAGGAGGGGCTTCTAGCTGAAGTTGCCAGTCTAAAGATACGCTGATACTAGAAGAAAGCAATGTAGGGTTTAATCTCTTCCTTTCCAAAGAATGCACTGCAGAGAGGCAAAGCCCAAATACCCATTGCTAAAATTTCTATATCTGGCTCCTAGGTCATCAGTGGGCAGGAAGACTGTCTTTACTGTGACCTACTCTTCAGGTAGCAGAGTTACTGCAAAAACTACAAGGTGGAGCCTGCTCATACATTTGAGTCTCCCACCTACTGGGGGGTGGGAGGATGGGAAAGAAGAGGTATCCCTAGAGAATTTTACAGTATGTTCATACCCCTTTACTCCATTGGCTTGAGAGAAAGGGACTGAATTCAAGTACATAGCTCTGAATTCAAGGCCCTGCCCATCTTAATGGCCCTTATATGCTTCACAGAGGCCAGTCCCAGGCTCAAAGTACGGACCTCCCTGGTGGCCCAGTGGGTTAAGCAACGCACTATAAAGCAAAACGCAGCCACTGCAGCATGAGTTCCATCCCTGCCACCCACTAGGATGACTCACATGGTGCAGCAGACCTCTCCTGCCTCGCTCCCTGCTCCCCTCAGCAGTGCTATCTCAGTAGATCCCCTCAGTAGATCTGCCTGTTCTGCTCCCCAGTCTGTCTCTGGTGAATACTCTCACCCCTTGCAACTCTGGCCTGTACCCAGTTCTTGTTTCTTGTATGCATAAATAATCTTAAAACAAGAAACTACTGTGCTGCTGGGTCATGGTGCAGAAGAGCACCTCCTCCCTCTTATATCACATTTAATTCAACTCTCAGATGTAGATATAGGTAGGCAGAAAGAGTAGACCTAAAGTCTCACTTCATTCTGGTTTCCAGCACAATTTTGTACGGGTCTCTCAGGCCCTGAATCCCTTTGGGTTTTTATTCAATCCCCGGGTTTTAGCGGACTTCACTACGGAGCTCCCACAATTCAGTGACAGATCACTTTCCCTTTAAGTTATTTTCCTCAATCCGCCACCTTCCCAGATGCCCTGTCATTCCCGACAACACTTGCAGTTTCTAAAAGCACTACATCTCCCATAAGCCTTAGCGCCCAGGAGGCTACCCTGGGGAACTTCAAGTACCGAAATGCTCTCCAACCCGGTTCAGTGACTACCGCCGTGACTGACGGGTCTTGTAGTCACACAAAAACTGTCAGGCGACCCAAAAAAACTACTCGTCCCAGGAGTACTCGCGTCAGAAGCGGGATTCCCTCCTGTCTTTCTGCACGCTCCGTAAGTCGTCTCCGGACTCCAACTCCCGCCGTACCTTGCGCTAAAGTCCCGGCGGCTAAGAATGGGGCCGTGGCCAAAGTGTTCTCTGGGAGTTGTAGTTCCAACATTAGTGAGGCGAGGAGAAGGCGGAGTGACTCGGCGGCCATTAGCTGTGTGTAGTTGCCCGGGACTAGGAGCATAAGTGAAGAGGGAAGCGTTATTCTGTGGAAATCAACCGTGGCCATGGGCTCCTGCCGGGGCTAGCCCTAGAGTACGGGGAAGGCGGACTTTTCGGTGCCCCGCCCCGCCCACTGGCGGGGCCCACTAGGCCTCCGGGCATCCTCGGTCTCTAGTAGGCCTCACCTGCCGGCAAGGGCGCCCCAAAGGCGGGAGGCGCCATGTCGCTGGTTGCTTACGCCAGCAGCGATGAGAGTGAGCCGGATGAGGCTGAGCCGGAGCCGGAGCCGGAGGAGGAAGAGGAGGAGGACGTGGCGGCCCCTACATCTGGGCCCACTTTAGGGGGCTTGTTCGCTTCACTCCCTGCACCCAAGGGCCAGGCCTTGCTGCCTCCGCCCCCCCAGATGCTGGCCCCAGCTTTCCCCCCGCCGCTGTTGTTGCCCCCACCCACTGGAGACCCCCGGCTCCAGCCTCCTCCCCCCTTGCCCTTCGGTCTGGGGGGTTTCCCTCCACCTCCAGGCGTGAGCCCTGCTGAAGCGGCGGGAGTTGGGGAGGGGCTGGGATTGGGGCTGCCCTCGCCCCGAGGTCCTGGCCTCAGTCTGCCCCCGACTATCGGCGGTGCCGGACCCCCACTGGGGCTTCCCAAGCCAAAGAAGAGGACAGAGCCCGTGAAGATTGCGGCACCGGAGCTGCATAAGGGGGATGTGAGTATCCGGGGAGGGTACCCCCAAACTGTCCACCGGGTTGGGCTTGGGCATCGCTCTAGGAGGGACTCGTGAAGAATCCGGAACTCCATCCGTTGATTGCTAACCTCTGGATTCCTGGTACAGTGCGATACATTGGTCTCAATGAAGTTGGTCAACTCTGGGGAGTTAGGTGTTTGTCCATGCAGGTTTCTCGAAGCTGTACTCTGAAGAAGGGCCACCTGCATACCATCACCCGGCACTGACAGACCCAGGCCTAGGGTGCCTGGTTCACATCTTCCTCTTTCACATCTTCCCTTCAGGTTGACTTTACCCCTCTTTTAATCTGAGGACAGGATAAAATCTGGCACCTGAAGAAGTGACAGGAGACAGTACTTCTGAGGCCTTGTCAAACTTTTGGGACTAACCTTTCCTTTACCTCTGAATTAAAAGCCTCAGAACTGAGAAATCCTGGATTCTACTTTTGAAGGGTGTTAGGAAAGATATTGCATATTTGTTGAGTGCACATCGTTTGTCAGGCGTTGGCCTTTTCCTTCAGTTTCTATAGAACTCTGGGAGAGACCATCCTGGTTTTACATGTTAGAAACAGCTGTCCAGCATGGACATGCTCACCTGATGAAGGACTGATGAAGATTCAGAGTGGCCTCTCACTGAACTTCAGGCCTGTGGTTCTCACTGTGTAGGGATTGGTAAGCCTGGGTGCTTTGGGATGCTTGGCTATTTCTTTAAGAGGCAGCCAAGGGGAACATAGAGGGCCTTTTCTGGAGTGAGTGCTTTAGGGATAAAGGAGGCCTTAAGTTTAGGGTCAGGTAGGGTTTTAGAGTTTTACCTGGGAGTTCTCTCCTGGAATGTTAGTCAATTCCTAGCTCATCTTTGGTAACCCTTTGAAAGAAGCTTATTCTTTCTTAACTGCTTTTTTTCAGACTTTGACTTTTGCATGGGACGATACCATTCAGTGCACTTGCTCTGGCTCAGCTTCTTTCACAGATAACCTAATATTCTCCCTTTCAGGTTTTTGCTTTAAAGACTCGTTCTCAGTCAGGACTATCTATTTTGTTTTATTTTTAATTTTTGGTAGCCTATTTAAGTTGCAATCTCCTACCACACTCTCCTCATCCCCATTTGCTTTTTCTCCATAGCACTTCCCACCATCTAATCTACCACCTATCTTGTTTGTTTCTCTCCTTCCACAAGTATACAGGCCCCACAATTGCAGGGTATATCGTTTATTTTACTCACCAGCCTGTACCTAGTGGTCAAAACAATGCCTGGCTCACACTGGCTGCAACCTTCTGATTCAGAATCCTCTGAGTGAACGAAGTCAAGTGAACATGGATTCTTCATGAAGGAGGTTCCAGAATTTTCCTCACTCTCCTGTTCCAGACTTTCTTCTGTATCATGTCCTCCTTTCTCACTTCAGTCTATCATTTCCAAGTCTATGATCTCAAAAACCCTTCTGTTGCTTCACTGAAACTTACTTTGACTTTGATTTAACCTGGAACATAGGAAAGTCCCTGCATGAGACAAAGGAAAGTAGATTAACTTCCTTAGCATTTCCCCTCCTCTTTTGCACTCTTTTCTCCTTAGACCTTTATCTCAATCTAATTGTGATAGCGGGGGAGTTGGCACTGAGCCGGCACATCTCCTTCCACAGTGATGGTTGAAAGAGTCATTCCTACCTAGTTGAAGGTAGCATTGAAAAGAGTGGCTGGGAAAGGTTGTAGAATCTTCCATTTAGACTAGCTGAAGTAAGGGGAAACCCTGAGGACTCCTAACTCTAGTCCTCCTTTGTAACTATAATTCACTTGATATTCCTGAGGTGAACAGTGATGTGGGTTATTAAAATAAAGCCAAATCTTCACTCTCAGCTGGTTCAGTTACCCATTTATATTCTTTTTAAGTTGGCATTTTTGTTCTCTGACACATAATTCCTGGGGAAAGGGAGCCTAAGAGCATTCAGGATGATTAAGTGAGGGTGACCTTTTTCTTTAAAGATTTATTTATACATACAAAAACTGGGGTACAGGCCAAAGTTGGGGGGCGGTGAGAGGATTCACCAGAGACAGAGTGGGGAACAGAACAGGCGGATTGACTGAAATACACTGCTGAGGAGAGCAGCCAGCAAGGCAGGAGAGGTCTGCTGCGCCATGTGGGTCCGCCCTCCATCCCCGATCTATCTAACTCATGCTACAGTGTCTGCGAATGCTTCACAGTGCGGCACTCAACCCTTTGCACCACCAGGGAAGTCCTACCTTTTTCTTTAACATAATTGTGCCGCCTCCATTTCTGTCCTCAACACAGTCCTCCAAGCTTTGTGTCTCACACTTAGTAGGCTCTCAGTACAGTTTGAAGGAATGAGTTAAATAATTCCCTTTTAGGGTTTGGTGCTGAAGTGCAAGTAATTAATGGAACTCATTTATTTGTGCATTCAATAATGAGCTGCTTCTCTGCCAGGAGCTAAGACCACAGTAGTGAACATGACAGACCCTGCCCAAAAGGAGTCAATGGTCTTTTGGAGGAGACAGACAGGAAATAGATTTCAGGTCTAGTCAGAGAAGAACCATAACAGAGTTGGTGCCTTGGGAGCACACCTAGTGGCACTGATCCAGTTCAGAGGTCGGGGAGGCTTCCAAGAGGAGAGGAGACAGATATGACAGATGAGTAGGAGGAAGCCAGAGAAAGGGGGTGGAGTAGGGAGAAGCACATCAGGCAGAGGGAACAAAATGTGTTGAACCTTACAGGTGAGAGAAAAAAGTGCTTTTGGGGAACCTCGCACAAGTAAAGCAGAGTGATTGGAACGCTAGAGGGACAGTGCAAAGTGGTGGGAGCTGGAGCTGGAGAGAGAGAAGCTGAGGCCAGGTGATAGTGAGCCCTGGATGCCAAGCTTTGTGCATAATTCAGGGGTAGTGAAGAATCAAGCATTCTCCGGTCACAGTGGTGAGAGGCCTGGTGGGAGAAAGACTGGCACAGTCACAGGGGGAGAGATGATGATGACTTGGGTGAGGGAGAGCCAGGTGTACCTCTGCAGGAGATAGAAGTGACAAGACAAGGGGATGTCATGGTGAAGGAGAGGCTGCCTGTAGGCCCAGGCAGCTGGGAGGGTAGTTAGTGCCTTTAGTGAATACAGAGGCAGAGCCGATTGGGAATTTGTTAGATTTAATTGATTGCAAATATCATAAACCCTCTCCAGCTAGTTTAAATGTTCCTGTATCTTACAGATAACTGAGATACCTTGGGAAGGACCTGGAATCAGGAATTGGGAATCTGTCAGGGACCCACACTGCCTCTCTGCACATAGGATTATTCTTCCACTGCAGACCAGTTTCCTCTGCTGCTTAACCTTCGTTGGTGCTGAAAGATGGCCACCCACACTCTCCTTGTTTTTACAATTTTTATTTATTTATTGCATTTTGAAGACAGGTTTATTAAGAAAAGGAGAAAAAGAAAGGCACTTGCATAGTCACAGGCAGGCAGGAGAGCTTCAGGTGCACTGAAGAATGTATTTAGTCAGCTTTTGATTTATGTGCGGAGTTAGCAGTGATCCATACAGTGAATGATTGGCCCCGCACCCAAGCTGCCTCCATATGTTGGTCAGTTGTTGATTTCATGGGCTTAGGGGATTCTAAAATGAGGATACGAAAACAAAATGAGAAGATTTGTAAGTGCTGTAAGTGTTTTCTGTCATTTAACATGTATTCCAAGGCAAATAGGAGTTTTAGATGATCAGAGTTACTATTGTGGGGACTTAGATCATTTACCCAGAAATCTTGAAGTTAATTTGAGTGTTTCACTAATTTTGATCATTTCTATTAAGTTACTAAGAGTTGACTGCAGTGGATATAGCCAAATTTTAGCCCTTGATGGCAAGAAAAAAGAGTGGCATCACCATTTGTGGGGTGCCTGCTTAGTGTCTGCCCTGTGCCTGGCACTTAAATGACTAAGCAGAGGGGTCACTCTGACTTACAGCGAGGATATAATTTAGAGAACAGGGGCCGTTTGCCCAAAATCACACTATTTGGGAGTAGCTCAGGTTGGATTTGCACTCACCCAGGTGTGTTCTATCACAGTGCCTGCTAAAAAGCTCCGTGGACACCCAGAAGTATGAAAGCAGTGCAACGAGGAGTGCAGAAATGGGAGCAAATTATGTCTGCACGGACAGGCATGTGGAAGCAGAAGATCTCTGAGACTAAGGAGTAAAAGAAGTTGGTGAATCTAGCTAATTGGGATAAAAGCAGAGAGGAATACTGCAGTGATTAGAGTTCGAAGCCTGAGGAGGAGTGTCTGTTCTTGGGTCCTTATTTCCTTCTTGGCTCCTGGCCCTGGCAACTAGTGAGTGATTGCTTTTTGGAGAGGGAGTCTGTCAGAACCAGAGCCTGGGAAGATAAGAGGGAAGCTGCAATGGGGAATGAGACTCTGATAGATTAGCAGATCCCACTGGGCCTGGCTTAATGGAAAATGTCTGTTTCCGTTCTTGCTCAGCAGTCTCGGGTGTGTGTGTCTTGTCACTCTTGGCAGCTGGAGCAGACAGGACAGCGGTGGCCCTTGAGGCTCAGGCTTTTGTGAGACAGTACTTTGCTCTTAAGAGACACAACTGGTTTGTGCCTCCAAAACTGGTGAGGGCCTGTTCTGACCCAGCATGCACTCTCCTAGCCCTAGTCCCTTGAAATTTCTAATCTCAACCCTTTCTGTGTGTCTAATGGCAGATCCGGTATTCCCTGGTCTTTGGATTCTCAGTTGCTATGCATCCTCCATATAATGTGCTTCTGTGGAAAGCAGTTTGGCAGTTCCTTGAAAAGTTAATTAGAATTATCATATGATGCAGCGATTTCACTCCTAGGTGAAAAGAATTGACAGCAGGGACTCAGTCTTGTATACCAATGTTCACAGCCGCACTGCTCACAGTAGCCAAAAGGTGGCGACAACACCACTGTCCAGCAGGAACGGTAAGCAAAGCACATAAAGTATATAAAAGGATAGAGCAGTTCCTGGCTTGCAGTGTTACTGTATACTTGCAGTGGAATATTATTTATCCTTAAAAAGGAAGGACATTCTGATATATACCATAACATACTTCTAGTGAAATAGGCCAGAAGTAAAAGGATGTATATGTATGATTTTACAGTCACAGTCCACAATAAGAGATACCCAGATAAGGTATATTTATAGGAATAGCAGAATAGAGGTTAGCAATGCTTGGTGGGCGAGGATGGGAAATGGAGAATTATTTGATAGTTACAGGATTAGCATTCAGATTACTCATCTCTCTGTTTTTTGGAACTCTAAAAAGAAATTTATTTTCTTTTGGGAAATACTTGGATATTTCTGTTCTGGGTTTTTCTTGTGTTTCCTGTTATTTTCCAGTCAGGTTCCTCCATGCCCCGAAGTGCTTCAAGTGGCTCCTCTTTTCATAGTAAATCAGTTGAGCTCTTTTCCACCTTTTCTAGGACAGATTTGGCTAAAGATAGCAGGAGGGGCAAGAGACAGCTTCTCATTCTATTTCCCTGCCCTTACCATCCCCTGGACCTCCTCTGTGGCGCTATGTAGATTACTGAATGTCTCTGAACCCTACTTGTCTCCTTTAAGAGGGAAAGGCATATTTCTACTTCTTCAAAGATAAATAGTGATGACTTAACAAGGGCTTAGTCAAGGGACTTAGCACATTTTTTTTTTAATAATAATTTTTTTAAAGTGATTTTTTTTTTTTAAAGATACTTATGCATACAAGAGCTGGAGTACAGTCCAGAGGCGTGGTGGGTGAGAGGATTCACCAGAGAAAGAGTGGGAAGCAGAACAGGCAGATAGACTGAAATACACTGCTGAGGGGAGCAGCAGGCAAGGCAGGAGAGTTCTACCTAGCCTTGTGGGTCACCTCCCTGGCTGGGGATTGAACTTGTACGCTGCAGTGGCTGCAGAATCCCCACAGTGCAGGGCTCACCCCCTTGGCCTCAACCCCTTGCGCCACCAGGGTGGCCCGCTTAGCACATTTTTTTTTTTTAAAGATTTATTTATGCATACAAGAACTGGGTTACAGGCCATTTTTTAAAGATTTATTTATTTATGCATACAAGAACTGGGTTACAGGCCATAGCCGGGAGGCAAGAAGATTCACCAGAGACAGTGGGGAACTGAACAGGCCAACTGATTGAAATACACTGCTGAGGGGAGCAGCAGGCAAGACAGGAGAGGTCTGCCATGCCATGTGGGTCAGCTCCCTGGCTGGGGCTTGAACTCGCGCCACTGTGCCGCAGATGCTTCACAGTGTGGTGCTCAACCTGCTGCGCCACCAGGGAGGCCCCTACTTAGCACATTTTTTGAGGTTCTTACTTTAGGTCTATTTTAGGAAGTCTCATATTTAGTGCCCGTCATGAGATATTTTATAATGGGATTCAGTAGATTGGTATAAGAGAGAAGGATGTGAATAGCCATAGCTGTGCTCTAAATCCAGAAATAAAAAAGTATCCTAAAGTCTTTGATAGGCTTATGTATATGTGTTGTGTGTATGTGTGTGTGCACTTTTAAACTTTACATTGTCAGGATAATGGGAACACTCTGTGACATTTAAAGAGAAATTGAATTTTCTTCCCGCAGCTGATCTGGCCTTCAGTTCTATTAGTGGTAGGACAGCTTGCTTGCATTTTCACAGTTGCCTGTGTTTGTCACAGGATCTCAAAAATAAGAATGTGCTTGTGTGATCTCATAAATATAATAATTTAAGCAGGGATACAATTTGTTTATTTTTAGACTGTTTCTTTTGGATCCGTCACTTGAGATATTAAACTTTAAATGTGCCTGGAGAAGTGGTAAGAGTCTTGTGTACTCCATAGTGATGTGGCTCTGTGTGGTCTGGAAAGGATTCGGAAGGCAAGGGAACCCTTGAGGCAATGGAGTTTGGAACTGAGAGAGGAGGTTGAAGGTGTTTGGGGCTTACCTTTTTTCTTTGGGTGGGTCTGACATCTTGGTAGGCCAGAGAATAATAATCCCAAACTCTGTGTTGGATTTTAGTATATACATTTTTTGCAGATGTAGGCTGTAGAACATTGGGACATGGTAAGTACTATTTCCAACTAAGATTTTTGGGGTTAAATGATTCATTGGGGAATCCCCTAGCCAGGAAGTGACCAATTTGAAAGTAACCCTATGTTTCTGACTTTGTCCTTGTGCTCGCTCAGCTGCATTGTGGGCTCAGGTCAGAGAGGTGCCAGGCCTGACAGGTGTGGACAGCTCTGCATAGTGTTGTGAAAGTGTGGGGGCCAGAACTGATCACGTTCTGTTGTGCACCAGCCATTACTCAGCAACCTCCCTGAACCTTGCTTCGCTTGCTTGCCGGTAGCACTGAGATACTAGTGCCTGTCTTCTGAGGTTATTGTAAGGGTTGAATGAGGACTCGAGTAGGTTGCCGCACACAAAGTAGGTACTCAGTGGATAAGCCTTTCCTTTTCTGTCCTTTCACTGATCCTCCATGTTTAAGTACCAAGAGAGTTCCTCTTTTTTTTTTTTTTTTTTTAAAGACACATTTGGTGGCAGTTCGTAATTAAAGCATTGTGTTCTGATCACCGTGAGGCGGTAGTGCCCTATCAGATAGGGCCTTTGCTGTTAGAACAAAGGTGGGGACACGCACGCGGAGAATGTGGCATTTACAAAGCTAGAATAGTGAATAGTATTAGTCTGATTTTGGTCCAAACGGGTGGATGTCGTAGGGAGAGGGAGGGAAAAGAAGTGAGTACAGAGTGCAGATAGACAGTGGAGTGAGAGGTGGCAGTGATTAAGAAGAGGGAGAGTGATAAGGAGGGATTTTCTGAAAGGAAGCACAAATGTGGGACCAGCAGACCTTGGAGAAGATGTTGGAACCCCATTTAATGCCCTTATCTTGCACCACCGTTATTGCAGTTCTTTGGAACTTACATTCATCTTACTGGACTGTAAGTTCCTTGGCGGGAGGACTTTTTTCACGTCATGCACACATAGAGACTCTGGGGAGCATGCTGTGGTAGATGGTCCAGAGTGTGCCTCTGGAGACCAGTTGGCCACTGCATGCCCTGTCTGGCCTGCTTTGGACTGAGTGGAGTGATACCACCAGATTTGCAACCCAGTGCGGGGACACCACTTGGGAAGCTCTGTCTGCAGTACCCAGCTCAGAGTCTTGCACAGAGTAGGTCCTCAGTAATGATACGGCAGGCGAATCCAAAAAGGAACTTGTGAGAGAGGAGGGTCAGTTGAAAAAGGCAGCAGGGTTTGCGTTCTTGTAGACTATTGGAGATAAATGAGATCTCAGATTCCTGTGTAATCACCTTTATTTATGGATGTGCAGACCAAGGTCCTGAGAATAAATGGAAGTCTCTAAGGTTGTCTTAGGGATTAATTCTTTTAAAATACAACGTTAAGTACATTTTAAATCAGTGTCATTCATGTACCTTCTACCGTCTTTTTCATTTTTAAGATTTATTTATGCATACAAGAGCTGCAGTACAGGCCACAGGTGCGGGGGGTCATCGGATATAGCAGGGACAGAGTGGGGAGCAGAACAGGCAGATCCACTGAAACACACTGCTGAGGGGAGCAGCGGGCAAGGCAGGAGAGGTCTACTGCGCCATGTGGGTCCCTTCCCTGGCTGGGGATCAAACTCGTGCTACAGTGGCTGCAGTTAGCTTCATAGTGCTGCGACCTAACCCCTTGTGCCACCAGGTTGGTGCGCCTTCTACTTTTCTGATAGTTGAAAATGCTGAGCTGGTATTGAGCTGAACGTTGAGGTATTTTTCGAGTGTGAAAACTTGTACTAGAAACAGTCCCGATGAGTCAGGGTGTGACAGCTGACCTCCTGTCTTGCCCCAAATTCTCACAGTCATCATTTGCTTGCTTTCTTCCTGGATGCGAACAACTGTCTGGCAGACAATAGATCATACTTGGAGAGGGAATGGATTTCTCCAATGACTTTGACCTTTAATGCCTCATAGAAGAGTAGTTAACACACCACTTAATCCCACTGGAGTTCTCCAGCCCTGTGGTTATATAGTCTGTATAAGTGGTTTTAGAAGTGAAGCTGAGATTGGGTAAGATTGTGGGCCAAAACCCATTCATTCATTTTCTAATGGACAGATTTATAGCAAGAATGGGTATAGCTTTTTCTCTCCACCAAAGACTAAAACTAAAGGAAAGGTTCTTACTTTAAAGCAATAGAAATGGATGCCAGGAGGCTGAGCAACAGGTCTGGGAGAGAGTGACCTGGGGTGGTCAGGGTTACCCCTTTTTGAAGCAGTCTGAGAACAGGCTAGGGGCACTGCTCTTCTGGACTGAGGGGGTGCCCCTCTTGTACAGGGCTGGGCCACTTGTGTCCTTTATATGTGTTTTCGTTTCATGTGTCATCTCCACTGTCTGAAAATGGTGAAATCTTACTCCATTTCATTTTTTCTTAGTCAGATTCCGAGGAAGATGAACCCACAAAGAAGAAAACTGTCCTTCAGGTAAGCTTTGTGACATACTGTCCTTTTCTTTCCATCTCCCTTTTTGAAACTCTTACAGCCAACACTTAGGCTGACGGGTCCTTCAGCTTTCAGAAAGCAGAATCTAAGCGATTCTTAGGAGAAAGAGGAGCGTTGGATGGGCTCAGCCATTTTGATAAATTAAGTGCTTAACGCTTAAATAAACGTGGTGGCGCCCCACATCTGTAGGGCTTTCCTTGGGCAGAGGAGGGGACTTCGGTAACATGTGTTAATGTCTTTTTGGACAGAGTCTTGTTCTTGATTTTGAATAATAGTCTAAAGGAACCACAGAATTCACAGGTTACGAGCAATATTTAGAACATGGAGAGAGGTTGTGTGATCAGCTAGAGAAAGCCTGGTCCTTTTGGAAGTAGGCTCATGTGAGATTCAGAGCATCATATTGCCAAAAATGGAACTGGGCAGCGGAACTGGGTTGGAATGGAGCTAAGGAAAATGGGGATGGCATCTCACCTTGGGAAGAGTAGCCAGCAGAAGGGGGACTCCAGCCCGCTGGATTGAGCTATGTTGGTGGCGGTAAGAGGGAAACTAGGGCTGCTAAGATTTCAGGCCAGAGTGTCTGTAATTCTAGCTTCTGAGGGTGATAGTATGTGCCATAACATCTCACTTGTCATCTTTCTTCACTCTTTCCCCAAACACGGGTTCACCAGGGATCTGGTGAGGGAACTGGTTTGTCTGCCTTGCTTCCCCAACCTAAAAACCTGACTGTGAAAGAGACTAACAGGCTGCTCCTACCCCATGCCTTCTCCCGGAAACCCTCGGACGGCTCCTCTGACACAAAACCCTCCAGACAGGCTTCTAAGACCAAGCCCTCTTCTCTTGCCCCTGTTGTGGGCACCACGACCACCACGCCATCGCCCTCTGCCATCAAGGCTGCTGCCAAGAGTGCTGCTCTGCAGGTGACGAAGCAGATCACGCAGGAGGAGGACGACAGCGATGAGGAAGTGGCCCCTGAGAACTTTTTCTCCCTCCCCGAGAAGGCTGAGCCACCTGGAGTTGAGCCATACCCTTATCCCATCCCCACTATCCCTGAAGAGCTGCCTCCAGGCACGGAACCCGAGCCAGCCTTCCAGGACGATGCAGCCAATGCCCCCCTTGAATTCAAGATGGCAGCAGGCTCAAGTGGGGCCCCTTGGATGCCTAAGCCTGGGGAGGACTACAGCTACAATCAGTTTTCTACATATGGCGATGCCAATGCCGCTGGTGCTTATTATCAGGTGGGTTGGGGGTGGGGAGGGCCACCAGGGAATGTTGGAGCTAGTCCATCAGGGAGAGCTTTGAAGCAGTGAAATGGCCTCTGTGGCGTCACTTGGGCTGAATTTAATAAATCTTCTAGCATCTCGATTTTCTTCCACTTATCAGAACATACTCCCTTTTCCTCAACCATATTGATCTGAAATCACCTGTCTCCTAGTGTGACAAATAAACCTATGTAATTGACACCTTTATTCCGAAACAGAATCTTGGTGTATGAGCTGGTGAGAGGTCTAGGCAGAAGGCAGAAGAGGAGTGACCTTGTTTTTAGAGATCTGAGTTTGTCTCTGTAAATACGGCTGTGCAGATCAGAGAGCTGCCTAGATGCCTAGGGAGCCGTGAGTTCAGAAGGGGTTTCTGGAGGTAGCGAGTGCTGAACACAGAGAGGGTGGCAGAGGTGGCCCGAGGACACATGGAGAGAGCTGAATGCTGAGGGTGCTAAGGACAACAGGAGAGACCTTGACTGTCACTACAAGCTGAAAGGACCGAGGCATGTCCCTGGAACGGGTAATCTAAGGGACACAGTTTGGGCAGGAGCAGGGAAGGGACTGGAGCCTGAGGGAGGTTTGGGGTTTCAGTTCCAAGCTGTGAGAGTGGTCAGATGACTTAACTGCCTCTCTGAGACTCAGCTTCCTTGGCTGTAATGTGGAATAGTAATAGGGCAGCTAGGAGAATCATGTTAGCTTGGATGGTGCCTGGAACATAACAAATGCTCAGTAAATGGTTAGGGTGCTTTTTATTCAGTGTTACTTGGAAGAGGTGTTTAGCTTTGGTTTATGTGTGGCCTCCAAGGCCTGGGAGTGTGGGAAGCCAGGGTGGAAGTAGGTTTAAGAAGACTTTCCCAACGTTAGAGAGCATCCCAGATCGGGAGGGCTCCCAGGGCTGGGAGCAGTGGTAGCTGAACAGAGCAGCTGGTTGCTTCAGGGCTGGGCAGCTGTGGGAGGTGTCCCTGCTAAGTTGGGGTGGCAGGGGATTTAAGTCCCCTTCACCCTCTGTGACTGGACAGTGTTAATCTGGGCACTGGTGATGGGTGGGTTTTGAGGGGACTTTGATCTCATCCAAGACTTTGAAAACAATGGTGTCTCCTAAATGTCTGCTGTTAAACTGGTTTCCTGTAGGCTGGCCAAGGACAGTGTGTCTCCCTTCATCATTGTCAAAGGGATGGAAGAAGATGAGAGTGTTTTGACCTTTACATCTAATAAATTGGAATTGCATTTAGAAACACCAAGGGGGTAGCTTATGCAAATTGAAACACTTTAAGTACATTGGAGCCTGTAATTTACATGTAGCTTATTGTGAATATCTTTATAGAGAATTCATGCTCTAACACTCTGGATTTTTAGATGTTATTTTTATTTAGTGAATGTTAAACCTTGTTTTCCATTTAGCTCACTTTCTATAAAATGAATGTTCTTGAGGGCATTTGTTGGAGGTTGGACAAATGTGGAGGAGTTGGGAGAAGGTGTCAGCAGTGAGAAAACAGCCTCAGCCTTGGCCCCAGGAGGGGCCTTGTCCTTGTCTTCTGCCCACTTCTCACTCCTGAAGGGAATCATCAGATTCCTGCACTAAACATCTGGTAACGTGAATGTAGTTTCTTCCTGGCGGTAAGGTCCTTAGCGTGCCTGTTGTGGCTTATCTCACTTCACGAGGCCTGTGTCCTCCCCCCTCCCCTCATCACAGGCAGTCTCTCTGTCCAGAGGCCTGAGGCCGGATGAGCAGAGTGGTGAGCCCCTCACACATTCCCATCCCTCACCCCCAGAGTATCCGGGGTCTGAAGAGCAGGAGGGCAGGGCTGAGGGTGCAGTGGAGTTAAGGGGTTGGGAATTACTCTTGGGAAGCAGCCCAGGGGGCAGCGTACAAATTTAAGTAGGAGAGAATGTCATTCTTCCCTAAAAACGACCTATCTGTCTGGGCCGTACAGACCAGAAAATGAAAGTGTTTAGAGATTGTCCCTGAGTTCTGACTAGGTCCCTCAGATTTGTGCCTGTAGCTGGTCCATCGAGGTGTGGGTGTTACCACTGCTTCTCATGATTTTCTCTCTGCCTGGGCAGACCTTGTCCCCTTTCACCTGTGCCTCACTGGTGTGTTTTCCCTTCTTGGCTGCAGGACTATTACAGTGGTGGCTACTACCCCACACAGGACCCGGCCCTGGCCCCCCCACAGGAAATTGCCCCAGATGCCTCCTTCATCGATGACGAAGCAGTAAGTTCACAAAGTACAACAAGCAACCATCGTTGACTGGTGCACACCAGGTTTCAAATCTGAAGCTAGAGGGCATTTTTAAAATAAAATTTTATTAGGATTAGGCTCGGCACCCTCTAACAAAAAACTCCAAATAATAATGGCATATAGAGGTAAAGTTAGTTTTTGTCCTCATAAAAGGCTGGAAGTGGGCAGGCCAGGTTGGGGTGACAGCTCCTCAACATGGTCAGGTCCACTCCTCTTCAGTCCTTACTGAGCCACCCCAGGCTTGTGGCCTTTATTCTTTTTTTTTTTTTAAAGATTTATTTATTTATGCATACAAGCACTGGGGTACAGGCCAGAGGTGTAGGGGGGTGAGAGGATTCACCACAGAGAGCAGGGAGCAGAACAGGCAGATCAACGGAAGCACACTGCTGAGGGGAGCAGTGGGCACAGCAGGAGAGGTCTGCCGCACCATGTGGGTCCCCCCCCGGCCGGCAGCAGGGATCGAACTCATGCTGCAGTGGCTGCGGTTTGCTTCATAGTGCGCTGCTTAACCCACTGCGCCACCAGGGAGGCCCTGTGGCCTTTATTCTTATGGTCAGCGATAGTAGCTAAGGCTCCAGTCATGCCACCGGCCTTCCCAGCTGCAGCAGTGGGGTGGAAGAAGGGGGACATTTCCTCTCTTTAAGAAGGCTTCCTGCAAGTGCCTCAGGACCCCTTCTGCCTCTGACTAGAATCTGGTTACATGGGCGTATCTGGTTGTACGGGAGCCTAGGAAAGAGTTTCCTGATTTGGCTGGTGGATGCCTAGTCAGAATATTGGGTTCATTCACACAAAAGGAGAGGGGCGAGGGCAGGTGGATTCAGGGAGGGACCGGGAGCCACACTGAAGAACCTTGTGTTTCATGTCACTCTAGTCCCTGCTGCTGAGCTCTCCAGCCTTGGCGCAGGGGGCTGGAATCCCATGTCCTGCGGCCACCAGGCCACATTCAAGATAGAAAGTATTATTCCACCTGTAGGGAGGCCACAGTCTATTAGGAGGGGTTGGAAAAATAGGAGTGCTACCTCTTTGCATTCGGGTCCTTGTAAAAAGTCTCTACTCACCTTTTCACAGAAAAACTCCATCCCTCTGCACTCCTCTGCCCGTGGTTATAGTATGTCCAACCACTCTTTGTGCCCTTGACAGGTCTGATAGTTAGACCTAAGGCTTAGGCCTTTTTTTTTTTTTTTTTAAAGATTTATTTATTTATGCACACAAGAGCTGGGGTACAGGCCAGAGTCCAGGGCGGTGAGAGGATCCACCAGAGACAGAGCGGGGAGCAGAACAGGCAGATGGACTGAAGTACACTGCTGAGAGGAGCAGCGGGCGAGGCAAGAGACGTCTGCCACGCCATGTGGGTCTCCTCCTTGGCCAGCGGCAGGGCTCGAACTCATGCTGCAGTGGCTGCGGTTTGCTTCATAGTGCGTTGCTTAACCCGCTGTGCCACCAGGGAGGCCCAGGCTTAGGCCTTTTTGTCCTAAGCCTGGGAGGTAGAAGGAGCTCACCCAGAGGAAAAAAAAATCAGGTATTTTTTTTGTGGACACAGTGAGCTTCAGTGACCCTGTAATGTGCAGATCAGGATCTGGGTCCTAGGAAGTTCTTTCCAGTGGTTGTTAATTGGATTCCGCTACACGCACACGGGCCAGGCACTCTTGGTGGCTGTGTAATCTGCATTTTTTGTGAGGAGGAGGGGAGAGGCTATTGTCCTAGAAAATTTGCCAGACCTTTCTTAGTGAGGCTCCCTCTCTGACATCTGCTCTGGTGTGGGGTCTGCTGATTGGGTGGTATTCTACCAAGGGGGAACAGAAATGTAAGAAACGGACTTTTTTTTTATTACAAGATTTATTTATGCATACAAGAGCTGGGGTACAGGTTAGAGTCATGGGAGGTGAGAGGATTCACCAGAGACAGAGTGAGGAGCAGAACAGGCAGATTGACTGAAGTACACTGCTGAGGGGAGCAGCGGGTGAGACAGGAGAGGTCTGCCTCGCCATGTGGGTCCCCTCCCTGGCCGGGGATTGAACTCGCGTTGCTGTGCAGTGGATGCTTCACAGTGCTGCACTCAACCCGCTGCGCCACCAGAGAGGGCCCCATCTTGACTTTTTTTTATCTTGAGTCTTTTTTCTTTTTTTTATCCTGAGTCTTAATTTGAAAATGGTATGTGGTCCTATAGGCAGCTGCATTTACTTATTTATTTGCCTACAGATGCGTGCTTATAGTGATTGTCGGTACTCATTTGTGTGTGGGAATGCTTCTTGGCTTCTCTCTCCTGGTTCAGGAGAACTGGACCAGCTGCCTCCAAGGGTGCTTGGTGGTTGGCAGGGTGAAGACACACATCAATTTGGGGACGTGGGGCGGTAGTGGGATTGAGAGTCACAAAACCGTTCCCTGTTCCTGGATCCTAGCAGCATCTGACTTCTACCAGATCCCCCATTTCTCTTTTTTCTTTTTCAGTTTAAGCGACTGCAGGGCAAGAGGAACCGAGGACGGGAGGAGATCAACTTTGTGGAGATCAAAGGTGATGACCAGCTCAGTGGGGCCCAGCAGTGGATGACCAAGTCTTTAACAGAAGAGAAAACCATGAAGTCATTTAGCAAAGTAAGCGGGAAAGGCGCCTTCTTGGCAAGCCCCAAGGCAGAGCTGCTCTCTTTGCCCATCCCGCTCCACTTGCTGTTACTGACACACACCTTTAGCAGATGCCTGTTGCCATAGTGCCGTGAAGGCACCAAGCCTTACAGATACAGCTCCTACCTTCCAGAATTTTACAACACTGTGCTTCCACCCGCATGGTAGAGTTGGTTACCGAGACTGAACGGTTGAAGCAGTGTTCTGCCCAGCAGTTGGGAAGGTCTCCGATACGTGGTGACTCCTTCTGCAGCCACACAGAATCCACAGCGGCTCTGCTGTCTCCCTGCAGTCATTCCCTGGTCTTCCAGTTGCGCTGGGAGCTGGCCCAGCACATCTGTGAGCCTCAGAAATCCTGGGGTCCCTAGGTTCTGTGTGTGTAGCGCTCTCTCCTTTTTCTCTTTATTGTAGCCATTTGTGGTCTTTTCAAATGCTTTATGCCTTTGAATGCACATGCCCACACCACGTCCTATCTTCTCTGTGCTGGTTTTCTTCAGTCAGTGTGATGAACATCTCTTCACCTGGTAGCTGAGTACAGCAAATATGGACATTTATGAGCCTGCCATAGGGGCAAAATGTGGGGAAGCCCTGGATTCAAGCCCAGCATCAGCAAGGCCAAAGTTGGGCATTTGATTCCCTTCTCCTCCCCACCATTTTCTTTGCTTTGTTCTGTGGCCACAGATGGCCAGCTGAGCTCCAGCCGTTTGTTTTAACTGAATGCTGGCGGCTGTACAGAACAGAGCACAGGATTGTGGTTAGATCAGCATAGATCCATCACTGTTTACTGGAAAAACCACTTAGGAGAGCATGCTCCACCAACTATGGGTCGGCGGCGTCATCACATAGTAATAGCTGCTGTTGTTGTGCTCACGTGGCTGGGAATGGAGCTGGGGGCTCCGTGTTTGCATCTTTAACTGTTACTTAAATGACATTAGTAGCAGCAAGGAACTGGAATTTGCTCTTTTCCCAGCTCCAAGTTTTCTTTGCATTGTTTCATTGTATTGAACTAGATTATTTAGAAAAGAAGAGAAAGACATAGTTCTGGACCCTGAGGATCAGCGCAGCTGGGAAAAATAACTGCAAGGACAGTTGAGTGTAAATGATTATGGTGCAAATTGATTGCATAAGTGCTGAGGAGATTCTGGAGAGGAGTTTTGGGAGTTGGGTGGGGCTGATGAGGGAGCTTCTAGTTTGAAAGGACACTGGCAGAGTACAGAAAACCACAGAATGAAAGCTCAGACCAATATAGACTTTGACAGTAAATCATTTGCATCAAAATTTGGTTAGGGGTTCAGTGCAGTTACTGGCGGAGGCTAGAAGATTGGAGAGATGGAGTGAAAATTGTAATTCCAGGGAAGCTGTTGGCACTTACTAGAATGAGCGAGGAGGTGGGGTTTCAGCTGGAGGTGATTGATGGGAGATGGTTTGGTGAGCAGCAGGGAGGAGACAGGCTGGACATCTGGCCTTACTAGGGACTCAGGGACAGGGGTGACCAGGGCATAAGGGGAAGGTGAGCAGAGAAGTTGTGGAAGGATCTGGAGAGGTGAGTAACCTGTGCCCTGACACTTAGGCCATGTCAGACGGACTGCAGGCAATAGAAGCGGTGTCAGGTGTCCACTGTGGGCCCCGTCCTGTGCTTGGTGCTGGGGTGAGGTGGGATTACCAAAGAAATAGAAGACATTCCTGACCTCAAAGTATTTCCAGTCTAATGGGGATATTAGCGGGCTGTTTCAGGCCAGTCTGAGCTTGGCTTTTTCACATAATGGCTTTAATAAAAATAACTTGTGAATATACAGTAGTCCCCCTGTAGTGGCCAGGAAGGTGTACGGAGCAAGTTTGGGACAGACGGGTGAAGGAAAGGAGTCTTGGAGCCCGCGGTGGCTTTTCATGCTTTTATTAGTAGAGGTGGCCAGGTACATGGCAGGCAGGGGTGCCGGGGGGCCGGGAGGCTGGCAGGCCTCCCAGCCCCCAGCGCATCTCACCCGGCTGCTTTCTACTGCTGCTGCTCATGTTGGTCAGTACTGTCGGTCCTGTTGGTCCTCATGACGCCGCCCATTTAAGCCTGTGTCAAACTTAGGTGCGCCCACTTGCGCATGCCCACCCTGGAATGCTCGCAGCACTACAGGTGTCCATCATCACAGTGGTGGGAGGGTGGAAAGACCTGATTTCTCTAACCCTACACCCCCCCTTATCTGAGATTTCCAAACTTTCAGTTACCCATAGTCAGCTACTGTCTGAAGTTAAATTAGGGAGGCCAGTTGAACATAAATTTTTTTGTGTTTATTACATTTTATTATTGATTGCTATTGTTCATTCTTACTGTGGCTGATCTATAAATGAAACTATCTTAGGTAGGTGTGTTTAGGAAAGAACATACTGTACAGCGGGGTTAGAGCTAACTGCTGTTTCAGCATCCACATGGGGTCCTAGAGCACATCCCCTGCAGCTGAGGAGGGACTGCTGTGTAGACGGTACAACAGCTCAGGCTCACTCTTCTCCCCCAGGATTGGGCTGTTGATTTCTTAGTTTCTGACCTTGTAGCATATGGGCTCATGAGAAACTTTTGCTTTACTCCTGGGAGTTAATTGTGTTTTTTCCCCTTACAGAAGAAAGGTGAACAGCCAACAGGTCAGCAGCGGCGTAAACACCAGATCACGTATCTGATCCATCAGGTGAGAGGGCTGGAGGGCCCTGGCCTGTCAGGCAGGATCCCTGGGGATGTGAAGGTTGAGACCCCGCCTTCTTTTTGTAGGGGTGGAAGGCCAGGAGGGCAGCACCATCTCCCTGCAGGCCTTCTCCGCGGTTCTCCACTTGGCCACTAGGGGGTGGGGGCGCTGTGCTTTTCAGATAAGGCTCAAGTACAGGTGCTTGAAATAAACTCTAAGCGAAAATTCAGATACACAAAAATAAATGTAAGAGGAGAGTGAAATACTTATCATGTAGGTCTTTCAAATAATTTATTTGAAATAATTTATTATAAAGAATAAGTCATACTAATAAAATAATAACTTGTCAGTAACTCAAAAATGTGAAGAAAAAAAGCAGTTCACCAGCAGCTCATCCACCTGATGAGGATGCTGGTTTTGTAACCTCCACTTCCCTAGAGACACACTAATTCAACATGACAGATAATCCAAAAATGTCTTTTGGAATTAGAATATGTCTCGGTATCCATTCAATATGGCCTGGCAGCTTTCAAATACTCATTTAATCACTAAACCAGTATCATTTGGAGGCCTGCTGCACTGCGTGTGGTCAGAGGTAGACAGGAATAGTCGTTCCTGGCCCCTTCCCCTGGGGTGCACGTGCTTGGTGGTGATCTCAGTGGCAAGTCTGGCTTCTGTTGTTCATGTCATAGCTTCCTTTTCTTTTTGTACCTTGTGATTTGTAGGGAAGAATGAAAGGGTAGGGTCTTATTTCAAACCCCAATTCTTAGTCCCCTCCCCTTATTCCTGGGGGATTGAGGAAGCATCAGCAGCTAGTGTGTGGGGATGGGGTGGAGGGACACCTTTTCTAGGATGGTACCTGCACATTGTCAGAATGCAGCCTGGCGCCAGGAGCTGCAGACATCAACGAGAGGTCATTATTCTGGGATCTTCCAGTCAGTTTTTCACAGCTTCAACTTGTACTTGGAAGTGGTGTGAATTTCTAGGAACCACACCATACACTATATTCCACACAACAGCAAACCTGCATCGCAGACCAAGGTGGTGTCGCTTGGTGACCTGCTTCCGCTTGTCAGCTCTCCGAGACCTCCACTCCTACTGGACAGTGTCTGAGGCAGCTGTGTTTTCCTTTCAGACGCCAACTTTCAGTTCTCATTTTTCCCATTTGAAAATTTCAGTTTTAGTTCTAGCAGAGGAAGGACCAGGATTCTTGAGTCTATTCTGCTTAAACTCTAGCTCCTTAAAGATTTTTCTTTGCTTTGCCAGCGTCATTCATAACTGTTAGGATGAGAGGCAGATACTAGGTTGGGAAGTTACACAGGCAAGGAAAAAGTCCTTCTCACCCCAGTTTGACTTGCTGCTGCTCCTTCTTCCTCTGCACAGGCTAAGGAGCGGGAGCTGGAACTGAAGAACACCTGGTCGGAGAACAAGCTCAGCCGCCGGCAGACCCAAGCCAAATATGGATTCTAGGCTCTGGAACTTAATGCACCCAGGATCTCCTGCAGCCTGGCTGGCCTGCCCCCGGCTCTACCGCTGGGACCCCAGCTGCTCCAAGACCAGGATGTCTTTTCCCTGAGGACCCAACCCTCGCCTCTGCGAGAATGAACATATTTGATAGGTTTTTCTTAACAGATGTTAGAAAACTCAGCTTACTTCTGTCTTGGAGCTGGCAAAGACTGGAGTGATGCCTCAGAAGGGGCTCAGAGTTCTTGGAGGGGAGTTCTGCTCCCTGTTGGGGGTGACGAGATACTGAACCCTTGTCTTTTTTTTTTTTTTTTTAAACCAGGGATGTCTGTTGAAATAAAACATTCAGTCTGACAGATGCTGCCTCGCCTGCCCCCTTTCCTACTTTTTATTTAGTGTTGTCTCCTTTGTCCATTCTGGACCCTTCTCATTCGTTATCCTCTCCCTGGATCTCAGTTTCTACCTTGTGTGAGGCTCCTTCCAAACCATTGTGAGCTGCCCTGGTGATCAGTTTGCTTTTTTTCTGTCTTATCCACCACCTACCCTAGGTTCCTGGTCATTGAAGATCCTTAGAATTATACGGGAATGAAGCCTTTGAGCCCAAATATTGACGGTAGCGCTGCTTTCAGGTGTCTGAAAACTAATGGTGTCAAGTCTCTTTCTGTGATATGAGAGTTGTTAGACCTAAAATTCTGCCCAGCAGGAGATAAAATATGCCTGAAGGGGATTCAAATTTATATTGTAGTCACTGAACTGGACTGGTTTGACATAGAGCCTAAGGGCTTGACAGATCTTTTTGGAGACTTCTGGGCCCCTGTCTTTTTTTGCTGTTGTTGTTGTTTTAAAATATTTATTTATGCATATAAGAGCTGGGGTACATGCCAGAGTGGTGGGAGGTGAGAGGATTCATCGGAGACAAAGTGGGGAGCAGAGCAGGCAGATCGACTGAAATACACTGCTGAGGGGAGCAGCAGGAGAGACAAGAGAGGTTTGCTGTGCCATCTAATCTCCCTGGCCGGGGATTAGAACTCGTGCTGCAATAGCTGCTGATGCTTCATAGGCGGTGCTTAGCCTGCTGCACCACCAGGGAGACCCTGGACCCCTATCTTTTTGCTTGGGATAGGTGGGTGGGCAGGAGGGAACAGGAAGCGACTGTGGACTTCAGTTAGCTGTAGGGCACTGTGATGCCCACAAATGACAAGATAGATGGCAGGATTCCTCCCTCACAGCAAGGTTTATGTAGGGATCGAAGATAGCCCGCTTGGGTCACGAGCGCGTGCAAGGCCTACTGCAACCACAGCCGAGCCATGTTTCTGGGATGGTGCTGGATCTCTGGCAGGATGAAACTGTGGTGGCTTCCTCAAGAGGGGACCATTGAAACTCCAAGAAGAAAGGCCTTGGGTGCCAGGCTGCAGGACCCTGACTGACAGACCTCTGACTCTAGGGAGCTGCTGGGAGGAGCTGGTGTTTGATGGTGACAGGAAAGTCAAGTGCAGAGGGCCAGAGTGAAGAGGTATGTGGTGGGGACTTGGAGGGCAGGGAAGAGGCAGAAGTGAGGAATCACTGAGCTGCTGGTTTTGTGTGCTGGGTAAGTTGAAGAGTCTGTTTCTCATTAAGTACAGAAGAGAGTTTCATCACTTACAGGAAAACCACCGCTTATCTGAAATCTGACCTACTTGGGGTTGGAGCCAGACAGGGCTCCTGCATCCCATAGGGACGCCGGGCTGCGTTGTCCAAATCGGAGCATCAGCCTCTCCCATCACCACCCTCCGTGGAGGCCCTGGGGTTGGGGCTGAGATGGTCCCTCTTAAGGGTCTTATGTGGTGAGGTGGGCTCAGGAGGGCCCCCAAAATAAGACCCCAAGTCGCGTGTTTGCTTTCCTGATCCAGCATGCGACAGATGCAGCCCTGCCTCCTGCAGTTGCCATGCTCCTGGAATTCAACACTTGAGTGTTCTTGTTTCAGAGACGGTGTCATGACGGAGCTGGCAGTGCCCTGGTTGGGCGGCAGGATACGGGCTGCCTGAGGGCTGGGGTCACTGGGGAACAGAAGGAGTTAGGCCAGATATCTCAGCTATCTCTGTTCCCCCTCCTTTAATTCCTGCAGGTAGTCCTAGCCACTTGCTTTAAAGTCACCTATTAGTGCTATGAAAGACATTTCCTTTGGTTTTTGGAATTTCTTGGACACCAGGAGAAAGAATGATGGTTAGAAATGGACAGACTTTATTTGGGAGGGCTTCCTGGAGGCAGTAACCTCAAGTCCTGATAGGAAAAACAAACAGGAATGAGGAAGAGGGGAGAAGGAATGAATGTTGCTTGGCTAAATTGCTATGGCAGTAATGCCAAGGGGTGGACTGAGGAAGGGGTGAAGGCCTTGGACAGAATTACCCCAAATAGCCCCAGATGCTGGAGGGTGGGGACAAAGCTGGGTGTGTGGCATTGCACTGGCCAGGACAGCAGAGCTGGGGCTGAGGTCCATGAGGATCGGAGTTAGAAACTGATCCATATTGCCAGTGCTGCCGCGGGCATGGGGGATGGGGGGCGGTTTTAGGTTCCTACCTCAGCCTCCAGGCCTGATGAGGGGCGGGGCCAGGTCTTTACCTCAGGTGGGTTGCTGAGCTTGCTGTCCCAGAAGCCACACCTATTGAGGGAATGGCTGAAGAACTGTGGGGCCTAGAGAAGTGACAGGAAGCTGGGATGCCCTGTGTTGCCCACCCTAGCTCCTTAACTCCTCCCTCGGCTCAGCTTGCTTTCAGGTGGGGACCGGTGTTCTGAGCTGGTAGAGGCAGTCGAGGTTGGAGCCTTTGTGGTGACCGGCCTCAGTTCTCCCTGAACTGGTGCGTGATGTACTATGGAACTGGACAGCTGAGGTTATGGGATTCACAGCTTCAGGGCCAGCATCCCTGGACCAGGGTCCCAAGGCACTTCACTGCTGCGTTTGCCCAAGGAGCAGACAGGACAAGGGGCATCTTAGGGGAGACGGAGCAGGAACGCAATTCAGAAAGGCAGCAGGGCCGGCCAGCGTGCTGAAGGACCGCACAAAGGAAGAAGTGGGGCCTGCCCCTCAGCAAGGCCCTCTGCAGGCTCTGTTGGGGCGGGGGATGTGACTGGCCCCTCAGATCTGAGTGGGTGGGGAGGACTGGGAAACGCCCTGTCCTGCCCTGAGTGGCCATGGTCTCCGGCTGGTGCAGCACACTTGAACCAGCTCCTTCGCCCTGGGGTGGTGAGGAGGCTCCACTCCCGGGTTTCACAGCTGGACTTGCAGGAGAGCCCTAGGGAGCACAGGGGCCTGGGTACAGTGGGCCCTGGATCAGGCCGACGAGATCTGTCTGGACGCCTTCAGCTCCTTGTTACCTCCCCCTCGAGGCCAGTTTCCTATTTGAGCCAGAAATTCAATCGGGAAGGTGAAGTGCCTTCTCACCCCCGCAGTCCTGTCTGCCAAGCCTTTGGGGCCTACGGAGGCATTATATCCATTTCCAAGGGATGTGGAGAACCGTGGAGCAGAAAACAAGCTTCACGGCAGGCAGAGAGCTGCGAACACTGGTTCACAGCATGGGAGGTACCCAGGGCTCTGGATTCGGGTCACTGGGGCTGCTTTGACCCACCCAGCTGTGTGGTGCCCAACGGGGAGAGGTCACTGGTTGCTCTGCTCCTCTCTAGGAGGCCCTGCTCCTTCAGAAATGCTAAGAGGTGGCTAGGCACCGCCACCCTCTCCGCACCAGCCTACCATGTCTGAGGCTTCAAGCAAGCCTCTCAATTTCCTGAGCCTGATTTCCCGTTTTCACTATACAGTAACCCTCTCCTCTTTGCCTCCTGCCTCCCACGAAGAGTCAGCAACGAGGGGACGCCCCAAGTCTAATCTGAGATCTTTCTTGCGATTTCAGTCTCCTCCCTATTTCGACAAAACCATCTGCTCCCCTCCACGCCCTGCTGTCTCCCTCACCATCTCAAGCCAGCTCAGCAGAGTTTACACTGATAGACAGAAGGAAGTAGAACTCCAACTTTGTTGACTCAGCAACCATATTTTTCCATAAGCTGATTAGCCCCGGAGTGGAAAGGGGGGGCACTTGACAGCCACTGGAGCTGGTGCTCTGGGCTGTGGGTGCTGTGGTGGCAGCACCTGGTCTAGGGGACATGGCTTCAGGGAGCCTCTGGGGACCACGTGGCAGGAAGAGGGACCCGGATGAGCACCAGTCATCTGGACTAGGCTTGGAGAAATGAGTGTCAGAGCAGGCTGCACGGTGGAACCTCTGCACTGCTGGCCTGAGTGGTTTCTGGGGGCAGTGCTGGCTTCCAGCCTTTTGGGTTGCCCAGGGGCACACAGCCCAGCTCCAGGGAGCCCCCAGTCTGAGAAAAATGAGACCCAGGGTAGATACTTCCAGATGGCTGAAGCTGGGAGAGTGGAGCTTGACACTGGGATAGGAGGCTGGGACTGAGGAGGGCCAGGCAAAGGAGAGAAAGCCTCACCAGAGGCACAAGGGAGGGAATGACTGAGGTAAAGGCCCAAGTCCAGTGCTGCTGGACTAGGAAGTTCAAGACTAGGAAGACACATGAGAGCCTTAGAACCTTCGTTGGGGGTGGGGTTTTGGAGGGGGTGGGCTAACAACACACCAATGGCCCACAGTCCTATGCTTGGTGGGGAGTCAGGGAAAGAGGGGCAAGGCTACCCCTCAACTGTTTCCTCTCTCCTCTTTCTTGGCATCCTCCAGGTGACACAGTCACCCTCTGCTCCTAGCAACCTGCCCAGCCCAGCCCGGCCCGGCCCGGCCCAACTAGAGAAGAAACGCTTTGCAGAGAGAGAGGTCTGGTGTCTCGGACCCCCAGCCCACAGACCTGGGACCCCTGCCCAGGTGTCTCTGACCCTTAGACCCTTCTACCACCACCGCAATGGCAGTTCAGCCCCTTGCTTTCCACAACATGACAGAGCGTTAGAGACAGAAACAGAAGGAGTCTGGAGGACTTGGGTCCCTGCAGGGGGGAGGTGGTTGGCGGTGATTTATTAGCCAGACAAGAATCAACAAACAAGTTCTAACATCTGTTCTCGCCAAACCATTCCTCAGACAACAGCAGCATTGGACCAGGGCCCAGACTCAAAGGCTCAGAGGGCCAAGGAAATTAGACTCCAGGAGGAGAAACCTGGGCAGCAGGAGGCAACAGGGCCCTTGTAGCCCACGTCGCTAGAAGACCACCAAGCACTGAGCCATCAGGTTTTGGGGACCCTTTGGAGGAAACCAGTGGTATGTCCGTAAGATTGTATACTCCACCATTGCTTCTCAGACCTCCAGGTTTCTTTGTGGGAACCCGGACCTACTGGGAGAACTAAGCTGGGATGCGCAGGTGGGGAACCAGTACTCTCGTGGTGATGGAACTCTGGATTTCCTCCTATCTGAGAAATCTCTGATATTTCCTGTGGGAAAGAGTTAGGGATGTAGGGTCAGGAACAGAGTCCAGTAAGCCTGGCTTTTAGTCCTTGACCTTGGCCAAGTTACTATCCTCCTCTGGCTTCATTTCTTTATCTTCACAGCGAGGGAGTTGGACTTGATTTGTAAGGGCAAATGAGATGCCACTCCTCCTCCCTTCCTCCCTCACCCTCAGCAGACATCACTAATCAATCATGTGCTCCTTTCTGCTGAGTTCAGATTTGACCTTTCAGTGCAGCACTCTAGGCAGCCACGAGCAATGGATTGGAGTTGGCAGGCAAGGTGACACCTTTTTGCCATCTTTGCAATAGATGATGGCTGAGGTCCTTTCCAGCTTTGATCACCTATGGTTTGTTCCATCCACATTTCCTGAGAAGGGCACCGGGTGTGTGTGAAGGTCTCTGGACCTGATGTTCCTGGTCCTTCCCAGCTCTGACTCACCAGCTACTGAGGAGGCGCCAGGTGTAGCCACGCCTGACCTCTGAGACACCAGTTTAGAAAGGTTGTGGGGCAGGCTGTGGGGCAGGGGAGGGCCTTGTCCAGCCACAGAGTTCTCAGAATGCAGTTTCTGGTCACCTGGATTCTGCAGAGAGAAGGACAGTTCTAGGTCACACCCCCCAACCTCGGCTTCTTAGGTCTGCCTGCAGCCTCAAAGGCTAAGACATCTGGTTTTAATAGATACTGGTCTTCAGAAAGGAGGTCCAAGGCCCTCTTATCTATTCATTCATTCAACAAACAGCACCTGCACTGTACTGGGTGTTCTGGAAACAGATGACTAAATCCCAGCCCCTGTCCTCAGGGATTTCATGCTGCGCTGGGGCAAGGGGAAGACAGGTATCCCAGGGATTCAGTGGCCTGGCAGGTGTGTGCAAAGCACAGTGGATGACCTCTGTGGAAGTTCTTCCAGAGAAGGCAAGTTGGTTTTCTCGAATGATTAGAGGATGCCTGCTGCTAGGCAGTGGGAGGGTGAGCTTGCAGGAAGTGGCAGTAGGCAGAGGGGTGGGCATGTGCAAACCCCAGGAGGCTCAAACCACTTGATGTGTTTGGAGAGATGTGACTACTTTTGGGAGGAAGGGAGCAGCCACTACCCTCTCCCCCAAGTATGGAGGGTTTTATGGCCCAGACAGCCATTTTAGAAGGACCACTCTGGTTTCCTTAGAGCAGAGTGGATCAGAAATAGCAAGACTGGTGGTTAGGGAACCAGTTAAGAAGCTCCTGGAAGAGTCCTGATGAGAAATGATAGGGGCTGGAACTGGGGAAAGGAAAAATATATTTAGGAAGAGACCCAGCAGGGATGAGTGGCTTATGGAAGAGTGGGGGTGCAGAGGGGAAACTACTGAGGGGGCCCTAGGATGCTGACTTGAGTGCTTGGGGATTTATCACTCCATATAGGGAACAAGGGAGGGAACAGTTTAGCGAGGAAGGGTGAGAGTAAGTGCTGGCAGGTGAGGGGGGATGCATTAGCAGGAAGGGGCATTGGGGAGGCAGAGGCAGAAGGGGGAGGGAGTGCCTGACTCTGGCATGGCATTAAGATACAGACTAGAACACACCTGAGAGGACTGGGGAAGCACGGTTGGGAGAGGAAAGCGGGAAGGCCTGGGGGGAGGGCCTGGGAGAGGGGATGTCAGGTACCTCCTCCCTGGAGCTCAACAGCGTGACACAAGGATCTCTAAGCGCTCTACTTCAGGATGACAGGGCCTTTGAAGGCCGTGGGAAGGAGCCAGAGTGGGAGAGTCCAAGCTCACACTGGGGAGAAGAGGGCAGGTAGGGGTCATAATGAGGCACAGGTCCCTTTGGGAAGACTGTGAAGAGGTCAAGATAGACACAGATCAAAGTACAGGCTAGGGTAGGGGACAGCTATAGGGGCACCTCAGGCCTGGGGCCTCTATTTACTCTGTGAAACAGGAGGGATGATCTGCTGAGTAGAGGGAGTGGGGACTTGACAAAGGCCGGCAGAGGAGCCAGGCAGGGGAGGGAGAGGGAGCACTCTCTGGGCCCAACCCCTCTGTCCTCACATGGCAGCTCAACCTTTGATCTTCACCCTGACTCAGGTGTCCACTCTGAATACCTGCTCTACCCGCCTGAATATGGCTTCCAGGACCTTCTTCTCCTGGCAGAACTTTTCCCTGGAGCCCCATTTACCTGGCTTCCTGGGGCAGGCCTGGAGCAGCACTTCTGCAGGCCGGGGTGCCCTGTGGGGCAGGGCAGGCCCTCAGTCCTGGATGGTGCTTTCACCTCCACTTCTGAGTAGATGTTGCTAGGGTTCTCCCCGGGGCTGCCCCGGCCCATGGCATAGAAAGCGATGGGTTCATCCAGCTCGTGGTAGATGGCGTTGGAGGGTTTGGGGGGTGGGGTTGGACGAGGTCTCCGAGGAACCCGACTAGACCTGGGAGCTGGACTGGCATAGACTTCCGGGGGCAGCTGAGGCTTGGCTGGAATGGGAGGCTTGGGTCTGGGCGGCTGGGAAGACTAGGAGAGAAGGCAAGGCCCGGGAGGAGGGCGGTCAGAGCAACTGAGGAAGGATGCAAGAGGAGCTTGACCCCAGCCAGAGCCTCCGCCTCGCCCCCGCTGCCCCCGTGCCCCGCCTCAGGCCCCCTCAGGCTGGCCAGCAGCTCTCTGTTTCCCAGCTGTCCCTCACCCCTTAGGCGCTGCCTCGTCCCCCAGCCCCTCCAGCCTTATACCTCCTTGGGCTCAGCAGTTCCCTCTTTCTGCGTGGGGGCTGCGGGCTGCCCCTTTTTGATGACTGAGCTATACTGGGGGTGTGGCTCCTGGTTTTTGCTTCTAAAGTCTGGTTCTTCAGTTTTTAGGGGAAGTCCGGCCGGCTGTGGTGTCTGCTGGGAAAGAAGGAAAGCTGCTGGACTTAGTTCCGGAGGGATGGGGGTGGAGGAGGAGGTGGGGGTCGGACAGGTGATCCAGGAGGGCAAAATAATCTGCTCCAATGTGGGAGGAGGAACACACAAACTTGGCCACGAAGAGGGGAAGGAGAGGGCAGGGGTTGGGGAGCAGCTCTAGACACAGGCCAGATCTAGCGTTAAGTTTAATGCCAGCTAGAAGAGAGGTCAGGGTCAGTTTCCACTTGAGTCTGTGGTTGTAAAAATGCAACGAATTTTAAGTCTTAGCCTAGAAATTTTGGGTGACAGATCTCCCAGTCAGCCAGGTCTGTGTTTATTTCTGTAGGTGCCAGTGGAGTGATTTATAGAGCTCTCTTAGGGGTAGACACTCTGCGCCAGGAGAGATGTGCCTTACAGTGGTCAGGTTCCTTCCCCCAGCAGGTGTGGCTTAGCATTTAGCTCCCTCTTCGTTGATGTTCTCTTGCCTGAAGCTTCCTGTGGCTTAGGCCACAAGGTTTTTCTTATGCTCTGCAGTCCACCAAGTGCATGTCTCCATCTGGAGGTACTTAAGTGCTGCTGGCTCCACAGATCTAAATGAGAATGCTTTGCCCTTGCCCCAAGCCCTCCTCGCTCAGACTCCTCTTATGAGCAGCACCTCCACAGCGTTGCCAAAACACCCTGGCACCTCACATGCGCCACACATTGAGTGGAACACAAGCCCTGTCCCTCCCACTGCCTACAGATCGTTACATCCTCACACTTCTCTCCATGTGCACTGTCAGACCCCAGTCAGGCCTCCTAATTCTTCCCCTCCATCATCTTGCCTTGCCAACCCATTCTCCACTCTGCAGAACCCCCTCCCCCACAACTTCCCTTGGTCGCTGCCTGTTGCTCCAGGTTTAAGTCCAAAATCTAGACAGCTTGAGTGACAAACCCTTTAAGATCTGGGTCATAGAGCTTGGTCTGTCACAGCTCTGCCTTCAGCTCCCTCAGCATCAGACTTCCCTAAATCTTGCTCCCACAGCTTGGGAATCATCACCTAGTCTTCGAGAAGTTCCATAAAAGAGTTTCCTGTAGGTAGTCCCCACTCAAAATTGACTCTGACCAAGCACCCACAGACTGTTCTTGCCCTGAGTGTCTCCTCTTGGCTAATCTGATGGTCCTTCTGGACTTCCTGGTCCTCTTCCTTGACTTACTTTCTTTGCTTGGCTTCCAGAGCATCACCTCCTGGCTTTTCTCCCCTTCTCTGATGGCTCTTTCTCAATTGTCCTTGTAGAATCCTCCCTTAATTCTTCAATCTCTCAATGCTAGAGACTTGGTATTCCTGTCTTTCCCATCTACTCTCACTTCTGAAGTCTTTAGAATCAACCCACTTTCCACACACTGACGACTCTATCCCAAACACCAATCCGCATACTCCAACTGCCTACTTAACAGCATGTGGACATTGAAAGGTACCTCACGCTGTACACACTGAAACTGAACTCCTGCTCTCCCCTGGCCCCAGACATGCTTTTCCGATAGCCTCCCTCGTCTCATCTCAGTAACATCTCCATTTTTTCACACTCCTTACCCAATCCTGCAAAATGCCCGTCAGCTCCACCTCCAACACATATCCAGCGTCTCACATCCTTACCCCTCTGTCTTTACCATCCTGGTGCAGGTGCCATCATCTACTGAAATATCATAGTAGGCTCCATCTGGGCATCCTAACCCCTCCCCAAATTGACAGATCACATCGTCCCTCACCTTGGAACTATCCAGTGCCATCCCCTCTTTATCACCTCTTTGACCTCATCTATCTCTCCACCCAGGTCAGCTTTCTCACTGCTTTCACTCTTTTTTTTTTTTTTAAAGATTTATTTATTTATGCATACAAGCACTGGGGTACAGGCCAGAGGTGTGGGGGGGTGAGAGGATTCACCACAGAGAGC
>JAGFMF010011585.1:1780557-1796806 GCA_019455555.1 Galemys pyrenaicus | reverse complement strand
CTCCCTGGCCGGCAGCAGGGATCGAACTCATGCTGCAAGTGGCTGCGGTTTGCTTCATAGTGCGCTGCTTAACCCACTGCGCCACCAGGGGAGGCCCGCTTTCACTCTTTTTCAAACACACCAAGCACACCCCTACCTCAGGGCCTTTGTGCCTGCTGTTCCTTTTATCTAGACTGCTCTTCCTCTAGTTGCCTACAGGGCTCCCTACTTTCTACTGAGCTGCCTCATATTCAAATGTCCTCTCATTAGAGTAGCCTCCTGGTGGGGGTTGTAAAATAGCCCGACTCTGTCACTCGTGGTCAGTGCTTGATCTTTCTCCTGACACTTGCTTATCATTTCTGGATATATGTATTATCCCCTCTATTATTAGCTGTATTACTTATTTGTTATCTGTCTTTTCCCACTAGAATGTAAGCTCCATGAACACAAGGGTATTAGGGTAAGATTTGTCTACGTCTATCAATACTTTCCCAGTGCCCAGATCAGCGCCTGGCACCCAGTGGCTACTTATAAGTCCTCCATGCCCTCAGGGAGCACTGGCAGGGAAACTAAAGGGAATCCCATTTGTATTTCCTCCCCCAGCACACTCACACTTGATTCCTATATTTGTTTTGCTGCTGGTGATAAGCTTTGTGAGTTTGCGACCCATCTGTCTTGTCCACGGTTCTATTTCCAAGACCTGCCAGCAACCACCTGTGTGCTTTGCAGGCCACTCCCAGGCCCTCCTGCCTCAGTGCAGTCAGGCTGGTGTCTCAAGGAGTCTTCCGCCAGCACTCGCTTTCTCAAAGGGCTTCCCGTGGAGATGTGTGGGCAAGGAGGCAGCGCTCGGTCGCCCACTGGCATGAGACAATGCCCGGTGCCTCGGCCCTGCGACCTGGGCTCAGGTGGGGAGGAGCACTGGCCTGGGTCGAGGAGCCAGGGTCGGGGGGGGAGGGGGAAGGGGCGGCGTACCTGGCGGGCCAGGGGCTGGGTGAGTGTCTCCCCGTAGGGGCTGAGCGGGCAGGCGGTGTAGTGCCACAGCAGGTCCTGCAGCCGCTCGTGGGCGCTGTCTTCACCCAGCACCACGTGGCGTCCGTCCCCAAGCTGGGCCAGCAGGAAGTGGCGGCAGCAAGTACGGCTCCTGGGGGGCGCCATTAGGGGTAAGACGGGCTCCCTTTCTCCGACCCGGGCCACCAGCTCAAGGAGCGACTCTACCCTGCCCCGCGTCACTGCCTGCTCCTTCCACCCGCCTCGTCACTGCCCCCTCCCCCCCTTCTCCCTCTCTTCCCCCTCCTCTCCCCCCTCCCTGTCTCTCAGCAGTCAGAGGTGAGTGGAGGGTCTCGCTTGGACGAGGGGTGGGTAAGAAGTGCTGCCCCTCGCGGCCGTCAGCACCTAGCCCCGCCCCCTTCAGCCCGCGGTCCCGCCTCCAAGTCGCTGGGCGCGAGGCCCCGCCCCTCACCTGTAAGTCAGGACGAAGGTCACGGCGCTTTCACTGAATCGCACCAAGTAGCATCCCTGAGGCTTGGTCTCCAATAGCCTCTCGGCCTCCCTGCGGGTCATGGAGACGAGTCGAACGCAGCTCTAACTCTTCCAGACTCAACCCCGTCCCCTTTCCTTTCCTGGGGCTCCCCCCTCCCACTAGCTGTCCATGGCCAGAGAAGGTTGCAAATGGGAGAGGACGCGGCAGTGCTCTCCCACTGCAGGCCCTGGGTGTGGACAGACTGCCATTCCCACATCCTTCCTGGCTTCTCCTGGAAGGGCCGCCTTGGGGGCTTTGTTCTCAGTCACGGGGTGGTTGTAGACTACTATATTTCAGAGGTGAACAGAGATACCAGAGGAGGGAAACTCGGAAGTGAAAGAGGAGGAAGAAACTGCAAGAGAGGAAACCCAGGACGGGGCTGGAGAGAGCCAGACAGAAAAATGAAGAGAGAGGTGGAAACTGAGGACTAGATGTCTCAGGAGGAGAATCGAGCCTAGAGGGAAAACAAAGGCACAGAGGAAGATGAGACGCCCCACCACTCCCCAGAGATGTCTCAGTGGATGGCCTGGAAAACACTAGCAGTCATACCCCAGACTTAATTTACTCTTGATTGGCCTCAAGTCCCAGGATGTGTTCTTGCCATGCTGGGGCCTGTTTACTCCCCTGTGACTCACCTCCGGGTGATGAAGCCATGGAACCAGGTGGGGGCTGCCCCGTGCTTCAGGAGCCAGTGGGCCTGGGTCTTTTGGAACCAAGCGCGAGTCTCAGCTTGCAGGGACAGGCCTCCTTCCCTGGGCACCTCCTCAGCCTGCCCAGTGTCCTCTGGCTTAGAGGCAGCTCCCGGGACCTGGAGAGATGCCTGGATAGGGGAAGGGTCCAAGGAAGAGGAAGAACTTATGCTTAGTGGGCCTTCTCCTAACGCTAAGCCAGCTGCCACTTTCTTATCTTCATACCCAGCCCCTCCTAGGCCTGGGGAAGAATCTCTTGCCTCTCATCCCAGTTGCTTATTTTACAGTATAGTTGTCCGGAAAATTCCTCCCCGGGTCTAACTTAAATCACTTTTAACTCTAGCTGTTTTGGTTCTGGGGACTCTCCTTCCATTTCCCTCTGGTCCTGAGGGGCTTGAATCCAGCAGCAATGAGCTGGTAGCCAGTGCTTAAGCAGGGGTGAGACCTAGATGAATAGGAAGCACTCCCTGGCCTGAGGGGTGAGGGAGATGCTGTCCCTGGTAGCCCCAGAGACCAGAATAAGGTAGTCAGATTGAGTGGGTTTGAAGGGAGGATTTCCTGATGACCAGTAGGTAAGGAGGACTGAGACACTAGGCCAAGAAAGGCCATGGACAAAAATCCAGAAGCCTCGTTCTGGCCTCATGGTGCTGTCCCCTGCTCACCTGTGGACTCAGTCTGAGCTTTCCAAGGGCAGAACGGGGAGGGTGAGTGGTCAGTTTGGCAGCTGAAGGAGGTACAGCCCACCTCCTTCCCCTCGCTCTGGGCCCCAGGTCGTTCCTGTGCTCTCCCTGTTGGCCTTTGTCCATCCATCCTCACTGGTGGAAGGGGACAAGCAGATGAGGGAGCTGCATTGTTCTTACTCACCGCAGTGTGGACAACAAGGTTCCTGGGGTTGGGCTGGGCCTCTTTGGCTTTCAGGGCCTGGACTCTGGGTCCCGGAAGTAGTTGCATACTCTGACAGCTCCGATGGGCCAGATTCACTGGCTGGAAGGTGCTGAAGGTTGAGGCAGGGAGGTTTCGGCTCCCTGTGAGCATGAAGAGGACAGCCGGACTTTCTCAGGAGGGGTGCCTTTCTGTCTGCTGCCCACCCCCCACCCTCAAGCTCAGAGGGGCCCTGTAGGCCTCTGACCAGGGCCTTGGAGGAGAGGGCCAGTTATGACTTTGGGAGAAATGCTGGAGGGATAACAGGGGGGATTTCTCAGGGACAAGGAGTAAGGAGCCAAGGAGGCACTGAGGGCTGGCTCACAGAGGGCTTGCAGGAGAAATGGGCGCCGGGAATGCTGTGAGAAATCAGCTGTCTGTCTGATGGCTGGAGGGAGAAAGGTTTCTTGGGACCAGCCCCCCTTCTGGCCCAAACTCCTCAGTCTGCTACCCATTCATTCTCCTGTTTCTTCCACCCTCTTTCCAAGAGCAACTCGGGGACCCTGTCCTCAGGATCCAGTGGACCTGAAGCGCAGGGAAGGAGAAGTGGGGTATGGGCACCCTGCCCATCAGCCTTGCCAGAGCTGGGGCCCCTCACGCCTGAAGTGGGAGCTTAGATTTGGGAGAGGGGGGAAGGGGGTGGGGGTCTTGATGTCCCCTCCCATCCATATTCGCTAACTTCGCACTTACCTTGGGGGCCTATCTGGGCCAGGGGGAAGTCCATGGGCGTCCTGAGAAGGTGCTCCCAGAGGGGTATATGTAGGTGCTCTCCAGAGGTGTGCACACTCAGCAGCTCATCTCTCCTCTCACCCCAGCCCCAGGGGGCAGGAAGTGTCGCCTCACCCACAGCCCTAGCCCTGGCAGGGGACCCACGTCATGGAAAGCCTAAGACAGTTGTCCCTCCCCCGGAAGCCAGGCAGCTAAAAGAGGTGGTGGTGTGATGAGGATTGTTGTCACTTGTTGTTTGGGTGTTGGGAGGGCCTTCTGCTCTGACCGCTGACCCTTCTGACCCTTTCTCCTGCATTCCCCAGGCCCAGCTCGCTCTCTCTCTCCCTTCTCTTCTGAGCAGTGGGAAGGGAAATGTTCACTTCAGAAGGAAGGGGCTCAGGTGACCCAGAAATTCATACTCAGGATTATGCTCTTAGGATATTCGAGGAGGGAAGGGGACAAAGTTGCTGCAGGAAGGATGTGGGTCAGACTTCTGGAAGGATTTTCTGAGGTTATATGAAATCTGTGAAGACAAGGGGGTAAGAGGAGGGGGCCTGGCTTCATGCTTTAGCAGATAATGGAGCTGGATTAGGCAAAACCAGGCAATGCTGGAGGAAGGCAGAGAGAAGCACCTGCAGCTGCGCGGGTCACCCTGCATGCAGCAGCACTGTTAATGACACCCGTGCTGAGGCCGCCAGCTTGCCATGTGCTTAGGCCTCCTGTAGCTAGAGGGGGAGCCCATCTCCCTCTCTTTCAAGCCTCACAAGGTAGGAAGAGGGGAGAGAACATTTTCCATTTTCCAGAAAGGTAAGTTGAACTCAGTTTACCTTGGTCAGGGCCCGCTAGTGTCTCAGAAGTTGGCGGCAGAGTTGGGACGAGAAACTAGATCCTTTCTTATATATGAACATCTGCAGAATGTTCTGGGACACCCCTCCCCTCCCCTCCATTTAAAAGACCAAAGCCATTTGCTCAAATGCACAAAGTTAATGACACGTTTTTGCAAAAATCTGTTGCCCTCAGGTAAAACCAGCATTTTCAAGCTGGTTTTATGACTAAGGCGCCAGATAAAGAAGGTCTAAACAATGGGTCCCTGGGTGTGCATCTCCACAGTGGCTGCTCAGAAAAGAAGAGATCAGGCGCTAACATCTGCCTGCCTCTGCACATGGATAGCATCAAAATATCCTTAGGTCAAAGTAACTTAGGACCAGAAGCCACCCTGTCAGGATTTACCTTCTTAATGTCAGTGACTCTGTTCCTACCCATATAAACTAAATTCAGACTTGTGTTAACTGGATCAGGTCTCATGGACTAAAATGCGTGAGATACATGGCAGTCCTAGGGCTTCACCGAGCTCCAGTCAGCTCAAACCACAGAATAGGGCTCTGGTAACGGCGGCCGTGGCTTGGAAGACAAGCAGCCCCTTTGGAAATAAGGAGACAATGAAAAGAATTTCAGGCGATACAAGTTTGTGTCTAACATAGTGTCTCTCGTTGCACTGGGCTCTTACACTGCAATGCAGGGCTGACCTTTTTTCTGTGGCGAGACCCTGACTTGTTTTCCCAGAATGGAGCTGAGTTCAGTGAGTCACATCGCCTCTTTAAAGGTGGAGGTCAAGGGTGTTTTTCTCAATGACTAAGGTAAGAGGGGAAAGATCTACGATCCCTCATGGGTATAGCTGGTTCAGAGCCCCTGATTTCTATTTGTCCTCTTCTTTACTACTTATCCTGGAGGCCCTCACCTTCCATTTTACTTCATCTAGTGCATTGTTTTTGTTTTTCACCTTGGTGGGGTGGTTCAGACCTTCATTTTCCAAATGTCTATACCCATAGCTGCCTTACCCTTGTTACTGTAACTACCTGTTAACAGTCACTGGGCATGGAAATACTTAGCGATGCTCCTGAGTCTCCCAGATTGTAAGGTGTTCTTCTCCCTGCTCCCCTTTGTGAGCTCCTTTGGCTCCTTGTGGTAACTATGATTGATTATCCCAGCCAGTACAGGAACTTTCTTGCTTTCCTTATTGGTTCCCTGCATCAGAAACCTGAAGTAGATAAGTGCTAGTTGCAGCTTCCAGTTTGATGGAATTCTTATTGTGTCTTCTTGTAAAAACCTTTTCCCTCTGTTAGCTAGGACATTTAACTAGATCCAAAGAATAGGGTCAAGGGAAGCACAATTTGGCAGCTAAGTCGCCGGATGTAATAGAGAGGGGAGTGATCCATAATTCCAGTTCCCCCTTGCCAGGTCTGTGTTTTCTGATATAGGGGACTATGTGCTAGTACCTACTCCCCCGCTTCCTATGTTGAAACCCTAACCCTTAATAATATGGTATTAGGGGATGGGTTCTCTGGGAGGTAATAAGTCCAGAGGGTGACGCTTCATGATGGGATTAATGTCCCCTCTAACGCTATGAGAAGCAAATGTTGTTTAAGACACCATCTGTGGCATTCTTATTGTAGCAGCCCAAGAGTACGTGAGCATGGGTTTAAGGCATGTATTCTGTGCTGGAGCAGAGAGATCCAACCCACAAAGGGTTGTTCTTTAGATGGTGTCTTCTGAAATTTCAATTGGTCATTCTATCAAACCTGATAATTCTGGATAGTGGGATAAGACCAGTAAATCCTGTGGTCATGAAGCCATGGCTGTGCTTCTTTGCTGTAAAATGGGCTCTTTGATTTGAGTGATACAGGACACAGTATTGAGAACAGGGCATTCTGCAAGCACATGTGTGGTGATCCTGGGGTTTGTGTGAATTCTGGCAAGGACATACCACTACTCCCTCAAAGGGGAGAGGGGTCTGATATAATCAGCCTTCTAACATGCAGCTGGACATTTTCTTTTCCCTGCTAAGTAATAGCATCATCAGTAGGGATCAGTGTCTGTCTCTGCTGCAAACATGTTGGGCGCTCAGCAGTAACTCTCCACCATGGCGAGAGGGTGTCCATGATCTTGAGCCCAGACAAAGCCTCCATCTTTCTACCAAATCCATTATGCTTATTACCCCATTGTGCCAGTGCTGGGGTGACTAGTCTGGAAAAAAAAAAAAGACTAGCTGCTGACATCCATCAGATGACTTATGACCTATTTCTCACTGGTTGTTCACTACTTTCTCATGACTGATGCTCACTGGTGGAAGTTACGTGAGGCCTAAAGATCTGCATCTTTGTGGTGCACTTCCATCCACCAGGTCTGGGACTAGAATAAGGCAAGTGGGGCACCTTGGACTTGAAATATAAGAATTCACTCACCCTCAGCATTGTTGAAATGCACCCCAGTCCTGGCCTTGCCATAATACTTACTTCCCCCAGACCTCCTTTTCTCCAATCTTTCCTTATTATTTTTTCCTGGACTCTCACCAACTGACCAAGTGATTTTCCATTTCCCAGTATTTCATATAATCTTTATTATGGACTATCTCTCCCTAGATACAAAGTGGATGACCAAGTCATACTTTCAGCTCTTTTTTTTTTTTTGAAAGATTTATTTATTTATGCACACAAGACCTGGGGTACAGGCCAGAGGTATGTGGGTGAGAGGATTCACCAGAGACAGAGTAGGGAACAGAACAGGCAGATCTATTGAAACACACCACTGAGGGGAGCCAGCAGGTGAGACAGGAGAGGTCTGCCATGTGGGTCACTTCCCTGGCTAGAGGCAGGGATCAAATTCATGCTTCAGTGGCCAAGTTTTGATTCATAGTGTGTTGCTTAACCCATTGTACCACCAGGGAGGCCCCACTTTCAGCTCTTAACCCCTGAGAGGATTTCCCTTTACCCCTTTCTTGCAGGGACAGACTGGTGGGACCATAATGCTGTATGTGCCAAAGTATCATGCTGGTACCTGTGCCGGTAGTTATAGCGAATCCCAAGAGGTCATCAATGACAAATGGAACAGCAGCAGCAATACAGTAGAAGGAGGTGATTTCAGAATCTGGACCACTTGCTTATGCAATTTGCTTATGCTTTCAGGAGTGGCTCAAGGTAGGTCACATGTATCCATCCTGTCACATAATGGATACTGCTCTGCCTGTCCAACCTTATGACTCATTCAACTTATACTGGGCAGCTCAGTTTGAATTTTCATTTGATGTCGATGGTCAGGCATTCAGCCCCTACCAGGACCCAACAGGGGTATATCAGGAAATGTTTTTCAGACATAGTTCATTGTTACTGAGGGAATGGCTTTGCTGTAGAATCCAGGGTGTGTGCTGCAATTACCCAGCGCATGCCTCAGATTCCACCCTGCATCCTGTCCATATCACATTCCTAGCACATTGGGCCCACTGGACCCACAGCCCACTGGACCCTGCAGCCTGGATCTGCTGCAGGGCGTTTCTACTCTGGAACTCCCTGGAAGCTGGCAGCCTTATGCTTCATACAACGACTAGTGTGAAGTGATATTCTCAAGTGCAGCAAATCTTGCCCCCCAAATCCAGTGGGGCAAAATACATGTTGTGCCTCTTATTTAGGGCTAGCAAGTGCTAGGTGCTGTCCCTTGCCTATTAGAGCAAGACCAGGGCTAAGATCCAGACCAGGGCTTTAGGAAAGAAGGTGGTAAGTGTGTGAGGAGAACTGTCTGACCACAAGGATAATACCAGTGTCTTTTTTCACTGGTTTGTTCCTAAAATCTGCTTTCAGGGAACAAAACAGATGCCTTTTCATTTGCATCACGTCATTTCACTTAAAGATTACCTGGTACCCTTTTTCAGGTGAGAACGTAGAGATCAAGGTCCAGTTTCCCATGAGGATGTCTATTTGAACGTGGGCTGGCTGACATGGAACTTTAACCCAGGGGGGTGGAGGAACAATTACAGCCCTGCCGTCCCAAGTGTGTAGGTGAGTGGGTGCCACCCACGTTCAGTGCTCCGCCCACACAGACTTATGCACCCTCACAGCTGGTTTATGAAGCCAGTGTCTGCCTTCGCCATGTTACAGACGGGGAATCTAAGACTTACGGAGGCTAAGCACCTTGCCTCGGTCATACCTTCAGGATGAGGACATTAGTTGGCACTGGAACCAAGCAGTCTGGCTTCTAGCTATGGGATCCTATCTACCAGCCAACAGATGCCAGGACTTAGGGACCTGTGCCCACTGAGAGGGTGGGCTCTGTGATTGCTTCCCTGCTGGGTGATTTCATATTGAATTCACCTAAGGAGACCAGGAAGGGAAGGCACAGGATGTTCAGGCCTGTATGGGATCTCTCCTGAGAAGTACATCCAGTGCACTCAAGCTTTAGGAAGCGTTCTGAACCACTGGTTAATACTCCATCTTTTTGGTAATCCATGCTTTCAGCAATTTCAGCCCCAAACATGAATTCTTTGCAGAACTGTAGTGGCTCTGCGCGTGGTGTTTCCTTAGCAGAGACTTTGAGGCCATCATTGGCCCCGATGATGCTCTTCCAAATGCTACTGAAAGGACCAGGGGCATTTTAGGTTTCACATGCTGTCTCCTGAATGGCTCTGTTACTTTATAGTTATTTTATTTTTTAAAAAGATTTGTTTATGCATACAAAAACTGGGGTACATGCAAAAGATGTGGGGTGAGAGGATCCACCAGAGAGAGTGGGGAACAGAACAGGAAGACTGACTGAAACACACTGCTGAGGGGAGCATGGGCATGAAGGAGAGATCTGCTGCACCATGTGGGTCAGCTCCCCGGCCAGGGATTGAACTCGTGCTGCAGTGGCTGCGGATGCTTCATAGTGCTTAACTCCTTGCGCCACTAGGGAGGTCCCTAGTTACTTTTTCTATATTTAGTCAACATGGATTGGATGCCTACATATACCAAACATGCTGGGGGCCAGACATACAAAAGCAAATAAAAACTCAACAACCTGTTCTTTCAAGCTTCACATCTGGGTGAAAGAAAATACTCCATGCACGTTACCCTTATGGTGCCTTGTACTCTTAGAAACCCAGCAGACAACAAAAGAAGTACTCTAAGAGTGGGGACTATGAACTTGAAAGCTAGTCCTGGCCCTCCCCTGACAGCATCTTTCTTTTTGAGTCTGCCTGTGTCTGGCAGGTTTCCTAAGTCACAGCTTTACTGTAGAATTACTACTTGAATTTGTAATGATCGGACCTAGTAAAATTTTTCCTTACTCTTATGAAAGCATAAGAAAGACAGCCTTCATTGAATAATATGTAGTATGATAGTAAATACCTTTTTCAAAAAAAATTATGAGGCTTTTGCAAATGTATTGTTAGTATAGATATAGCAGTGCAAGTCCAAATGAGAAAAACAAAGATTGGACATTCATAACAGACAACTGGACAACATAAACACTTTCAAAAAATATATTGGAACTCCACAAACATCTTGAGGGCTCTGAGGTTAATAGGGAGTAGAAGGAAGGGACAAGGGGATAGCAGGGCTAGTGGTGGGAGGAAGAAACCCTCAAAATAGGGTTGTAAAAAAATGTTGAGAGATCCCATACAGGACTGCAAGACCTTCAGTGAAAGTGTAAATGAAAAAGTCTTAGGTCTTATCCTAGACAGTCTGAGCTAGAATTTACAACAAAATGTAATTAAAACCAAAACAAAACAAGCAAGCACCACATAGAAGGATACTGAGAGTGCGCCTCAGGCTTACTGAGCAGTGACACTGTGTCCTTAGTTTTGAGTTGCAGTTGGTCCCAAACCTGCTAAAAATATATTAGTGCGGAGCCTCCCTGGTGGCGCAAGGGGCTAAGCACCGCATTATGAAGCATCTGCAGTCAACAGTGGATCCCCCGCCAGGGAGGGACCCACGTGGCGCAGCAGACCTCTCCGGGCTCGCCCCCTGCTCCCCTCAGCAGTGTGTTTCAGTCTATCCATCTGTTCTGCTCCCCACTGTCTCTAGTGAATGTTTTCACCCCCACACCTCTGGCCTGTACCCCAGTTCTCGCATGCATAAATAAATAAATCTTTAAAAAATCTATTAGTGTGGACATTGATGAATTAGGTCATTTGTTTGGTTTTGAATATATGGTAGTGGGCTTAAAGAACAACTGATTTAATTGAGTAAACACCAGATCGAAGGCAGAGTGATAGGTTTCTGAGGCTCTTTTTTCATCCTTTTCCACTCCAAGGGGCTACCTTGCATTGGCAAGAAATTGAATCATATTGAATTCCCAAAATGCTGGCATGTACACAAGGCTCAATAACTATGTATTGACATGTGAGGATTTTTTAAAAGGTGGAATGAAAGTTTTTAGAGAACAAACACAAGCCATCCAGCAGAGGTGGCCAGGAGCTGACGTCTCCTCAGCACAGTGGCACGCAGGCCAGCTTGAGTGGGGGGTGCCTTTCCTCCACATGCACCCTTGCACCTGCCTGGTTCCTGGATGAGCTTGTGAAGGAGACCCGTTGTCGCTCATGTCTCTGCTGGAGAGTTCCTGGGAGACTGAGGAAGAGAAAAGGAGTCAGTCTATTCAAACCCCTGCTCCAGTTTGTACCTGTGGCTCCACCACTTACCTGTGAGTTGGGGCAAAACCCACAAGTTCCCTGAGCCTCAGTTTGCTCATCTGTAAAATGGGGGTAATCCATACCAAGCTATCCTATGTAGAAAATGTGTTCTGGCTGATGCTTTCTTCACTGGAAAAGGCCGCTGCACTCACTGTGTTGCTGATTTACTTTACTTACTGTGTCAACAGAGTGATTGTAATAAATGGAGGTCTCTTCAGTCACCTAGTTCAACAGGGCTGAGTCCCCTGTGTTGTGTGGGCAGCACACAACTGTGGGTGCAGCCTCAGTAAGGGGTGCAGCCCTAACTGGTGGTGCAAAGGTTTTCACGAGCCTTCTTGCTGGTGGAGGAGAGAAAACGAAACTTGTGAACAAATTATAAAGATCATTTCAGAGGGCGAGGGGAGTGTTGAAGATGTTAACGGAGGGTGTCGGAGGAAGAGCAGACGCTGCTGCTCCCGAGGGTGACAGGGACTTTCACCCACAGCGCAGGAGAGGAGGAGCCAGCCCTTCCAGGCCTGGGAGAACCCTGAGCTGTGAGGGCAAACAGTCCTGCAGCGAGAACAGACACCAGCCTGCAGCAGACTTGCCCCATCTCCCCTGCACCGGCCCTCTGCCCCAGCCCCAGCACCTCCTCAGCGCAGTGGCGTGCAGTGGGGGAGGAGGTGTGACTGCCCTGGCCCCCCTCTCTGAGGCCCCTGCCTGCTGGCTGCAACCTCAGTCTGAGCTGCAGAGGGGGCTGCGCCTCTGTGCTAGGGGCCGCCATGGGGCTGCTCTCCCTGTCAGCCACCCAGCACTGGCTCGGGTGTCCCCTTGGCAACTGTGATTTTCTCTCTCTGAGATGTAAGGAGGAGTGGTCCAGGCCTAGGGTCAGGCAGAGAGGACCTGAAAGGTGGGGAAATGAAAAGAAGAAAAGTAGAAAGGATTGTGGAGGAGCTACATGGGCCTCTCCAATCTCAAAGTCTGCCCACCTAGTCCAGATTCTGCAGAGAAATCTAGAATCCTGGTCACCCCCACCTGGGGGTTCTTCCTTTTGTTCAGGGAGGACCCTGGGGAGGGCGCTCCCTCTCTCCACCCTCCCAACTAAGAGGATGCCCTGAGGGTCAGCACTGCTTGGTGTTAAGTACCTACTCGACTCCCTTCCCCTTGCTCCCTCAGGATGGTTGTCTCCTTTTATATTAAAAAGTGTCAAACAGGAGTCTCCCTGGTGGTGCAAGGGTTGAACGCAGCACTGTGGGGCTTCCACAGCCACTGCAGTCCATGAGTTCGATCTCCGGCCAGGGAGGGACCCACATGGCGCAGCAGACCTCTCCGGCCTGCCAGCTGCTCCCCTCAGCAATGTGTTTCAGTCCATCTGCCTGTTCTGCAACCCACTCTGCCTCTGGTTGGTACTGTGCCTCTGGCAGGTACCCCAGCTCTTGTATGCATAAGTCTTTAAAAATAAAAAGTGTCACACAGGACTGCAGCAGGGAACAGCACTCAGGTGCCGATGGCCATCCTCTCCACAGCCTGTTGTCTAACTGTGGCGAGGTGGGTGCTCTCGGGCTGGCCCTCAGCTGCTTGTGGCTATGTTTGCCTTTTTGTGACTCCACCTGGAGCCCTCCCCACAGTTTGACACCCTTGGTGATAACTGCAACCTTTGCAGTGGAATCACCCACTCTGTCTGGAGGCCTGGGCCCAGCCTGCAGCCCTGCCCGGTGGGGGTTCGGCTCCGCCCCAGAGCCAGCTGGCTCCTCTCAGAACTGGGCGAGACACCTGCTGCGGGGAATCCCCGTGCGCCTCAATATGTCACCCCTGATGTCACTGGGAAGAGCCCGAGCCGCCTGAGAGCCGGGACTCCCACTCTTATTTGCACCTTCACGGTCCCCCTGCCCATCAGCTCGGGGAAGCTGGGCACTTGTCAGTCGCCTCACCTGGAAAATGGAAAATGGTAGAAGAAACACCTCTCTGGAAAGCGGGGCGGGGTTCGTTCCAGCAGTGCAGAACTGAGCCTGGGGGGCCTGTCTGGTGCCAGGGTTCATGTGGGTATTTTGTTTCTTCTCTCCTTCAAGGCCAGTGGCCCAAGGGGAGAGCCAACCCCGGCTCCTTGTGGTTGGGGCAGAGGCTCAGTGCTCAGGTCTCCCCCTGGTGGGCTTGGGGTTCTGGCTTCTGGCTTCTCCCCACTCCCTGGCAGGCCGCTAGCCTAATAGCAGGAAAAACACAGGAACAGCCGTGTGAGGTGGTTGTGTGCTGCCTCCCCTCCCGGAACCTTCTCCCGGAGCGACCGACTATACTGACCCTCTTGAGCTGCCATGACAGGTTCCCACACGATTCCCACAGCTCTGGAGGCTGGAAGTCCAAGGTCGAGGCGCCAGCGGGGTGGGTTTCTGGCGAGGACTCTCCTGGCCTTGTGGGTGGCGCCGCTCATGTGCTCTTCCCTCCGTCCTCCCTTTGTGGGGGAGAGCTCAGGGTCCCCTCCTCTTCTTACAAGGTCACCCATCCTGTGGGACTAGGTCCCACCTCGTGACCTTATTTAACCTTAATTGCTTCTTTGGAAGTAAATTGGTGTAATTTGGAGAAAGGCCCTTTCTCAAATACAGTCACTTTGAGGGACACAATTCAGCCCACGATAAGAAGCCGACCTCCGTCCTCTCCCCTGGGGGTCGCCGCCTAGTGCATGGGCCACAGAGGAGACTCAGCAGTTTGGGCAGCTGTGCGGCATCATGGCTTCTGCTGGACCACAGGCAGAGAGCCCTCTTCCTACTGGGGGACGGAGGCCGAGAGAGAGCAGTTTTGGGGCACCTGGGCTGCACCTTGATAAGCCAAGGGTGGAGAGGGGGTCCCTGGCACTGTCTGAGGTCATGGTGAGGTCACACTGGGTCAGATCTGTCTGCGTCCCCACTTCTCTCTGTCCTCTCCCGGGGTGCTCAGGGCTGTGTGTGCTGCCGGAACCGCCTCGGGCTGAGTCTGTTGCCTCGAGTCGAGTCGCAGCAGGCCGGGGAGGCAGGCTGGCGTGGGCCTGAGCCAGTGGTGTGCAGGCGCAGGGCTCCTGAGGGCGGGACCACCTGGCTGGCTGCTCCGCAGCGCCGCCGCTGGTGCTGGCTGTGCGGGCAGGAGGGCTCTGGGGAGCAGGAGGGCCCTGGAGACTGGAGAGTCAGGTTCCAAGACTGCCTGGCGATGACCAGAGGAGACTGCGGAGAACCCTGGGGGGCTGCAGATGCGCTGAGGACACTCGCCGAGGAGGGCGTCGAAGACAGCTGGGGCGAGGGCAGAGCAGGACGATATTCAGGGGACGTAGAATTTCGTGGACCCTGGGGGTGGAACTAGAGGTCTAGAGGGAATGGGGGAGATTTGAGTTTCCAATTTTCTCTCGTCCATCATGGCCTGGACCAAAGACCCAATATCAAGAAGGAGTGGTGCAGGCCTCCCGGTGGTGCAAGGGGCTATGTCTCAGCACTGTGAAGCTATCACCGGCCGCAGCAGGGGGCTAGACAGACGGTTCCGTTCCCAGCCAGGGAGCTGACTGCATATAATACAGCAGACCGCTCCTCTCCTGCCTCGCACGCTCCTCCCCTCAGCAGTGTGTTTCAGTCCATCTGCCTGTTCTGCTCCCCGCTCTGTCTGGTGGATCCTCTCACCTTCCTGGACTCTGGCCTGTACCCCAGCTCTTGCATGCATAGATAAACAAATCTTTTAAAAAAAGAAGGCGTCGTGGTCATCTGGTCTGCAGATGTCCGGGGCAGACTGGGGACTGAGGTCCTCACTTGTGAGCCCCCATGGCGCCCCTGAGGAGGAGGCAGTTGGCTCTACAGATGTCTTGGGTGAGACGTCATGAAGTGGGGTGTGCTAGGTTTTTCATTTGACCGAGGAGTTAGACTGAGGCCAGAGAAGTAAATCACCAATGCCTTGCTTGAGCAAATTAGCAAGGACGCGTAAGAGGGCGCGCTGGTCCAGCTGCAAAGGGAGCCCGCTTTCCTCTCCCTCTCGGCCCCCAGCTGATTTGCTGTCATCGACTCATTGAGCAGCTATCGAAAACCTGTATTGTACAGGAGTGTGATAGTTTCAGGGCTACAAAAATAAATGACAAGAAAGTTGGGGACATTCAAAGGCGAACAAGCCCAGATACTACAGAAAGGCAAGAGCCTGGGGCGCTTGGGGTGGGGCGTGAGAGTGGTCGCTCTGCCTAGGATAGGGCTGTGTGTGGGAACAGGAAGAAAGGCTGCAGAGAGGGGGCAGTAGTTGAGAGAGTGGTTTGCTGGGCTGCCAGGTGACCCGTGGGGAGGAGAGTGGGGGTGCTCTGTGTGGGGTGAGCAGAGTGATGAGGATGGTGAGGTTTAAAGGTGCAAAGCCTCTGCAGACAGTCTGCGTGTGCAGGGGCTGGCTGGGAGAGGAGACGTGCAGCTGAGAGGCTGACTTGTCTGGGAGCTCTGTCTGTAGCTGGCTGCAGTGGGGGCACCGGGGGCTCTCCTGGGAAGGGACGGGACCGGCTGTCACGCTCTGGCTTCATGCACAGCTCCGTGTGGTTGTCCGGTTCCTCTCGATCCTCTCGCCCAGAGGGAGCTTGCTCCTCATGGGCAGGGCTTGGGTTTTGCTCAGCTTTGTGTCTCCTCTGCCCCCCACGGGACCCGCCGTAGACAGACATCCGCAGCTGCACTGCAGCGGCCACCACCCTGCCCATGAAGTCTCCAGCCATCCCTGGCAGAGCCTCTGAGCCCTGTGCAGGCACCCTGTCGGCAGAGGGCAGAAGGACGTGGTGGGGAAACACGGACAACTCAGGTGTCGGAGCCCAGCTCGTCACTTACTATTGTGGGACACTGGGTGAGTTGTTTCATTTCAGTTTCCTCATCTGTGAAAAACGAACAAACAAAAACTCTATCTACAAAAAAAGTCAAAGCGGGCCTCCCCTGGTGGCGCAGTGGGTCAAGCAACGCACTACGAAGCAAATCGCAGCCACTGCAGCACGAGTTCGATCCCTGCTGCCGGCCGGGGGCGGGGGGGGGGGGGGGGACCCACATGGTG